>JAJONR010001243.1:0-151629 GCA_029582245.1 Solanum etuberosum | reverse complement strand
CCCCCCCCCCCCCCCCCCCCCCCCCCCCCCCCCCCCCCCCCCCCCCCCCCCCCCCCCCCCCCCCCCCCCCCCCCCCCCCCCCCCCCCCCCCCGGTATTGCCAGTCTATTACTTGGGTTAGTTTAGGAGTACTGGACTCTTGATTGTTGAGTTACTTTTGTTCGGTTAAGGGAATTATTAATTCCTGCTAGTCTTTAGGTTTCCTTTTTATGTCATCTTAGCTTAAAATGTCAAACTGTGCTTTATCAAGGGATATCCAGTATTCACTTCTTGATCTAATTGGACTTCTGCAGGTCAATAATCTCCCCGTCAACATCTTCCCTGTCACATATCCTGGACAGAGCCATGCTCATAGTTTGCATTCTTCTGATGACTTGCCCAAGACTGTTGTGGTGAACTTGAATCAAGGGTCTGCTGTTAAGAGCATGGATTTCCATCCTGTGCAACAAACTCTTCTTCTTGGTCAGCTTTCTGTGTTGCTTAATTATTCAGATGTATACAGCTTTTCACTCTCATCCCCTGAGTGGACGAGAAAGAAAGGATTTCTCAGAGCGACCCCCCAGGTTAAGCATGTGATGTTATCTTTCTGAAGATTGTGCTCGTCTGCCTTTTTCAGTTGGAACAAACATTGGTGACATTGCTATATGGGAGATTGGTGGCAGGGAAAGGCTTGCATTTAAAAATTTTAAAGTTTGGGAGATAGGTAACTGTTCAATGACTCTGCAGGTTAGTGCATCTCTAATAGAGTATTTAACCTTTTATGGGCTTCCTTCCAGTTTTGATAGATATTAATTTCCTCTTTCTTACTTATAGGCTTCTTTAGCGAATGAATATACTGCAACAGTCAACCGTGTGATGTGGAGTCCTGATGGGAACCTTCTTGGTATGTAGTAATCATCCCTCTTGTAATGTGAAGTGAGGATTTTCCTGGGGTGGAAGCATTTGACAATGGTGCTGCTATGGAGAAAGTACTCGTAGTATGTAGATTTTTTGATGGATTGAGCTCATTTTTAAATATTAAGAATTCTCTACTATTTCATTTGATTTTCAGATTCTAAGAGGAAATTGTAGATGATTGAATTTTGGTAGGTCTAAGTGATTGTTCTTTTTCTTTTCAAACCACTAGTCAGTTTTTTTATCCCGGCTCAAATCGGTTTATCGGGTTTGGTGCGCTTTGTTGGTTTTCTTTGTACACTATACCTCTAGTGAGAAGTATTGATTTCCACTCCATCAGATTTTGTGATAGTGGATTGAGCACTATTTTTTCTTATATTATGTGATATAACAAATGAAATTTATGAGGTCAGTGGTTTCTGTTATTCAATCATGCTATTTTCTTGATTATCAATGTTGATCCAGGTGTTGCGTATTCTAAGCACATAGTTCATCTATACTCCTACCATGGTGGTGATGATTTGAGGAACCACCTTGAGGTGTGTTTAACCTTCAGATTTCAGTTATATTAAGATATAGTTGTCTGATATCTTGTCACTATCTTAGAAGCAACTATGATCTGATCTTCATTTATTTGTTCTAGATTGATGCCCATGTTGGCAATGTTAGTGATCTTGCTTTCTCTCATCCAAATAAACAATTATGCATCATAACATGTGGAGAAGACAAGGCTATCAAGGTATGCATAGTTGTTAGTTGTCAGTTTTCTAAAGCTGAATTTTAATTATCAAAAGGTCTCATTTTGGAGCCTTTTGTGTCCACTCAGGTGTGGGATGCTGCCACTGGCTCTAAGCAGTACACTTTTGAGGGCCATGAAGCGCCTGTCTATTCTGTGTGTCCTCACTATAAGGAAAGCATTCAGGTACCATCTAATTTGTGTATCTCTAGAATCAGAATGATGAGATATATGGATTGTTGGTTGCATTTTTTAATTTTTGTCGATTGACTTAAGAGTATGTAAAAGTGATATATGGACAACCAATGCAAGATTATCCCCCTCCCCCAAAAAATTGTGGACAATAATTATATGAGAAAATGTTATGTCAGCAACCTTTTCCTATTTTTGCTAATATATACTTTTGGCCATCGCTATTTACCTTTTTGAACACTGTATACTTTCAAACTTGCATTAACAAATGCTGGATTTTGATGTGTTTTTTATTGTGATCTTGTCTTTCTGCTTACTCTTTAAGCATCCTTGTAGTTATCTCCTGACTACAATTTATTGGACATAGAAGTTTGTGTAGCTTCAACTATCTTATACGTTATGTTGATAAGCATTTATAGACAATAAGACAAGGAAATTTTGCGTATTTTTCTTTTGAGAGAGTTCCTCTATTGATTTTCTCTATCCCAGTCTTGAATTTTTTTCTAAGACAAGGAAATTTTGTGTATTTTTCTTTTGAGAGTTCCTCCATTGATTTTCTCTATCCCAGTCTTAAACTTTTTTCTTTTCTAATCAAGGTCTTCTTTTCTGCATTAGTTCATTTTTGCAACTGCTGTTGATGGGAAGATCAAGGCTTGGCTGTATGATAACATGGGATCCAGGGTTGATTATGATGCTCCAGGCCACTCATGTACTACAATGGCTTATAGTGCTGATGGAGCAAGGTAAAAGTCTAGTTAGCCGCCCCTGTTATTGAAAATGGTGAAAGATTAAAGTGGCTAAATATTTTATTTGTCAAAAAACTGTAGGCTCTTTTCTTGTGGCACCAGTAAAGATGGTGAATCATACCTTGTGGAGTGGAATGAAAGTGAAGGTGCTGTTAAACGTACTTATGTTGGTCTTGGGAAAAGATCTGTCGGGGTGGTGCAATTTGATACTACTAAAAACAGATTCTTGGCTGCTGGCGATGAGTTCATAATCAAATTTTGGGATATGGATAATACAAACCTCTTGACTACTGCAGATGCTGATGGCGGATTACCAGTATGTAGTTAAAATCTTATTACTGCTTTCAAGGTTTTTGTTGTAAAATGTCGAGCACTTCTAAAAAGATACAAATTCACCTTTAGGCATCTCCATGCATCCGATTTAGTAAAGAAGGGACACTTTTAGCTGTATCAACCAGTGAAAATGGGGTTAAAATATTGGCAAATGCTGATGGTGTTCGGCTGATCCGTGCTATTGAAAGCCGTGCTCTTGATCCCTCCAGAGTTCCTCCTGGTGCTGTTGCCAAGGTTTTTTTTTTTTTTTTGGGGGGGGGTGGGGGAGGGGGCTAATAGTCTTAGACCATTATCTCATTTTTCTTCCAACTGTTGACAGGCACCCATGATCAGCACATATGGTGCTTCTAGTTCAACTGCTGGAACTAGCATTAGTATTGCGGATAGAACTGCGCCAGTGACGGCCATTGTTCAACTGGTAGGTTTTTATGCTTAGCATGCAGTTGGATTATTCGGTTTTCACAGCTGCATACGTTTCACTGAAAACATTCCTTTACGCCTCTATAATTAATGTTTACATGTGCAAAATATTGTATGTTTGTCAATTTGCAGTCTTGATAGAATATTTTGTTAACTATTTTTAAAACTACCTTTCAGAATGGAGATAACCGCAGCCTGCAAGATACCAAGCCTAGGATTCCTGATGAGCTGGAGAAGTCCAAAATTTGGAAATTGACTGAAATTAGTGAACCTGCTCAAGTTCGTTCCTCGAGGCTTCCAGATAATCTACTGTCCGTGAGGGTAAGGATGTGGTACCTATCTATTGCTTATCTGTTTAATTTCTTCTGCTTGGGGGACTAAGGTGTCTAGGAGTTCTCCATTAGCTAGTTGTTCCAGAACAAGTTTTGTCAAGTCTATTCATTTAAGTTTTTGTAAGGTTTGTTCATTTACCGGAAAGGAAAAGATAGGTAATTCATTGTGGGTTTTTAAAATTAGGAGCTTATGTTTCAGATATCTTATGTAACTTGACTTATTGTTGATCAATTTTTATATTTTGCTATATTCAGATCATTAGATTAATGTATACAAATTCTGGAGGTGCAATTCTGGCTTTGGCATACAATGCTGTACACAAACTCTGGAAATGGCAACGGAACGAGAGGAACGTGACAGGAAAGGTACTGGGACTTTTTGTTTGTGGTTTTTTCTCTTCCCATATATCCCATAGTGTATTATCTTTCTGTTTCCCCTGTAACCTTGATCTTTAATGTTTCTTTTCTGTTGACCTTTTCCAATTTATCTCTCCAGGCATCTACTGCTGTCCCCCCTCAATTATGGCAACCTTCCAGTGGAATTCTGATGACAAACGATATAAGCGACACAAACCCTGAAGAAGCTGTTCCATGTTTTGCACTTTCCAAGAATGACTCTTATGTTATGTCAGCATCTGGTGGAAAAATTTCTTTGTTTAACATGATGACTTTTAAGGTATTTATAAATCAATGTGTCTGGCTTAGTTGGATAGCTTGTGTATCAGTGTGATTGGTGGTTTTAAATCTGAGGCTTAACATACACTTAATGCCTTGCAGACAATGACAACTTTCATGCCCCCTCCACCTGCAGCAACTTTTCTTGCTTTTCATCCACAGGATAATAACATTATTGCCATCGGAATGGAGGACTCTTCAATACAAATCTATAATGTTCGCGTTGATGAGGTCCTGAATTAAATTAAGATTAGGATATCATAACCCATACAGATATGTGATATGTGCATAACGTGATGATTTAATTACTTTTTTAAATCTACAGGTGAAAAGCAAACTCAAAGGTCATCAGAAGAGAGTAACTGGCTTGGCTTTCTCTAGCGTTTTGAATGTTCTGGTATCATCTGGTGCTGATGCTCAGGTAAATCCCATGTTATACTTAGAATATCTGCAGGACCCAGATTTACTGTTGGGACTTGCTCAATGCTTTTTTGGTAGACACTTGAGAAATTTCAGTGGGTGATAGAGTGTAGAATTTCTTATAAAGAGCAAAAAAGCTTTCTACCTTGTCATCAAGTTGCTTTCTATTGCACTTATTACCTGTCTATGGCAGGAAAGTTAAAACACAACAGTTCCCTTCCAAATTGTTTCCATTGATTTCTCCAGAGAATTTCCATCCTGTAATTTTATTGGAGCGCAACATTAGTAGTGTGGACTGATATCTCTCTTTATCTTGGTTTCTTACCTTTTTCATTCTTCAGCTATGTGTTTGGAGCATGGATGGATGGGAGAAGAAAGCCAGCAAGTTTTTGCAGATCCCCTCTGGTAGAGCAATAAATCCTCTTGCTCAGACACGGGTTCAGTTCCATCAAGATCAGACGCACTTGTTGGTTGTTCACGAAACACAGATAGCAATATATGAAGCATCAAAGCTTGAATGCGTGAAGCAGGTTTGTAAGACATATATCTTGTTTACTTGGTGCTTTGCTCTAGGTGGGTTACGATAATGTTGTGTCCTATGTTTATTTGGCAAACATTATATTATTGCATGGTGGGAGATAGTACTTTGATTTTTCATATAAATAGACCCCAAATCACACAAACTAGGAATTATTGTTAAAACTAGTCAATAATATTGTTTTTAGTCTTTGTATGTTTGTCTGATCTGATCAACTCAAGGAAAGGAGGCTGTTGAACTCACATCAAGTTTGGTTCCTTGCAGTGGGTTTCACCAAATTTTGCAGTTACTGATGCGACGTACTCGTGTGATAGCCAATCAATTTTTGCAAGTTTTGATGATGGAAGTGTGAGTATCTTTACTGCTGCAGCACTCAAGCTGAGGTGTCGGGTGAATCCTGCCGCCTACTTGCCTTCTAACCCAAGGTATGCATCTTTCTTTTTCTATTTTTTTTTTCCAAGGTATGAATCATATCAGGGACAATAGACTAAAACTAGGTTTAGTTTCATATTCTCTCATGTCTGTCTCCTAGTTGCCTGATAATGTACTTGACAGCTCCAGAGTATATCCACTTGTTGTTGCTGCTCATCCATCTGAATCAAACCAATGCGCAGTAGGACTTACTGATGGCGGAGTTTATGTGCTTGAGCCTCTAGAGTCGGAAGGTAAATGGGGTACACCTCCTCCAAATGAAAATGGTGTTGCCCCTGGCATGAGCTCTGCTGCCACTGGTCTTGATCAAGCATCAAGGTAGCGGTCCACAGTGGGCTCTCTGATGCAAATGCTCCTGTGCTATATTTTCGGGGCGAGCTGTAGATTTTCAGATCTAGGATACAACCTCTTGACGCCAGTGATAAGAAGTTTGGCAGTGTCTCCTGTGGAAGCTGAGACAGTATGGAAGATCAGTATTCAGTTAAAAGAAGGATTCAAAGAAAGACAAAATGTTGATAATTATAGGTAGATTAGGGATTCAGTTCAACCTCTGAGAAATTTTGCCTGTTAAGTTGTTTCTGTTCAAGCACTAAACTATGGCAGTGTAATTATCAAGAGCTCAAGCAAGTCAGTTGTTTTCTCTCTCTCTCTCTCAAATACACACTCATGCCGGCTAAATGAACATTAACGCAACAATAAGCTGATCAAAGATAATGGGAGACTTCTTATTTCTAGGCTGTATTTTTGTTCTTCCTTGAAGATGAGTAGATGACCTTATTATGAGCAGAAGTTTTTCCGACTCGTTTATATTGCTAATGAATCATAAGATCTACACATATGTGCTCGCAAATGCATTAATCATTTATCAGTCTGTAGAATTTAACAAGTTTTAAAATGAATCGTCTCCAGCCTATTTACGTCTTGAATTGCCGGAGAAGTGTCTTGTTAATTTTGTGTCCTTTCTACTTGGTCTGTTTC
Organism: Solanum etuberosum; assembly: GCA_029582245.1. Taxonomy (NCBI): domain Eukaryota; kingdom Viridiplantae; phylum Streptophyta; class Magnoliopsida; order Solanales; family Solanaceae; genus Solanum; species Solanum etuberosum. Next base: position 144,934 of record JAJONR010001243.1, on the reverse strand, counting down.
AGCATCCCATCTCAAAGTGGATAACTATACTTCTGCTGGTAAAAGTTGAAACATCCCACATGATATACTCCGTGCCTTTTTGGATTAACTTAGTTGGACACTTTCTAGCCTCACTCAAGAAAGTGATGCACCTAATCATCATATATATAATGTATACTTAAAGTGTAGGTTAACAACTCTTATATTTAAGTATTTTTTTATTTTATAAATATGAGAATACTATATATGATTTAGAGAGGAAAGCTCGAGGAAATTCCTTAGATATGCCTCTGCATAGACGGTCACATGATTGGATACACCGACCCGTTAGTGCATTGTGCCAACGCCCAAGATATCGGAATAAGACTGGAGACAAAAATGTAGAAACGAATTAAATAATAACAACCAAGTTCGAAGTTATAGTATAGTTAATTCCTTGTTATAATATACTATAAGTAATATGTTCCATCTTGTTTTAATAAATGCTAGGGACCTCAGTGTCTACTCTCTAGACTAATTTATATTTATAATCAACAAAAAAAACATTACTATTTCATGTGGTTCGAGATATTTGTTGTTTTTCTATTGTATTCTTTTTTAAAGTGTTGTAGAAAAACAAGAAATATTAATTATGAATAAAGTGGATGAATTAAAAACTTAAGAGTTTCAAGAAGCTCTACATTTTTCAAAGTAATTAATTGAGGGTATAATAGGTAAAAAAAATTTGTCCGTTATTGATTTGTCAAAATGGACAAGTAATTGTTTTTAGTGTATTCATATACCTGATATTAATTTCTTTGGGATTAAGACAAAATTATGAATATTTCTTATTACCTTTTATTGAAACCCCTCGTCACTTTTGTGTGATTCTATACCAAACATCTTTATTTGTTCTATCATGAATATTTCTTATTCTATTCCACTTGCGATTATTTTATTTATTTATTTATTTAAAATTATTAATCGAGAAATCATATGATACCTAATTACGAAACTACCCCCGGATAGTCTTTGCTTTATTTGGCAGATTAGTCGACAAGTTGGTATGCCGATTGTCCTGCATTTTCAACACTTGTAATTGAAACGAAAACGATATTCCCATCCCCTCTGATTTCTCTGATCTACGTATCATCCCCAAATTAAATATCTACGACAACGACCTTCGTAAACTCCGTCACTTGATCCCCATATATATATATATATATATATATATACATTCACTAGATCCACATTCACCATGTTTTTCTCCGTTTCCGGCAACAATGAACGGAGACACATTTCATAGTCGGAACAGTTCTTCCTCTACTCTCAGCAAAAGGAATAGCACTGAACGGAAAGGTGACGTTACAGAAATGAAGAAGAAATCGGCATCGGCAACGGCAACGGCAACGGAGGTCGGTGGTTATGGGTGGTGGTTAGGTAATGCGTATTTCATGAAGTGGAGGATGGAGGATGTATTCGGTGTAGTGAAGTACCACCCGATACCGTGTATCTTCGCTGCTTCACTGTTGTTTTTCATGGTAGTGGAATATACTCTTCGTATGATTCCAGCTTCTGCTCCGCCTTTCGATCTGGGATTCATTGTTACAGTTCCTCTTAATCGATTGCTTGCTGCTAAACCCGCTCTCAACACTCTTTTTGCTGGACTAAACACGGTACGCTACGCTACTACCAAATCGGTGCATGTCGGTGATATCGATCTAGTTATGAACTGGATCTACAGTTTTTATCGACAAAATTTTAGCATTAATCAAAATTCATTCAATTTTTTTTTTTTTGACGAATCTAGTTTGGGTTTAATTTAGGTGTTCGTGGCGATGCAAACGGCGTACATTTTGGGGACTTTTCTAATTGAAGGACGGCCTCGAGCGACAATATCGGCGCTGTTTATGTTCACATTCAGAGGGATTCTCGGGTATGCTACACAATTGCCGTTGCCGGAGGTACTTTTACTTTCCCTTTAACTATTAATCCACCCCTGTATACAAGCTCTTTCTTTACAGCTTGATGCCTTTTGCTTTAAACACTTTTAAACGAGAGTTTCAATAACTTTAGCAAATCACCTTTATCAACTGTGTAGACTAGTTATAACAGGTAACATCTCTTGTTTTTTTTTTAGATTACAAATTTTATATTTATTTTAAAGATTATAAATTACAATTTACAATATTTTGAGAAGGCTTATTTGTAGAAATATTATTTGAATAACTTAATAAATAATGTTAAGTTTTTATACTTATAAATATATTTAATTCACTACTTAAAAATGCGTTATTTCCGCTTTATTAGCGTAGATCACAAGCTAACCATACATTTGACTTAAATACCAGTATGGACGGGACTATCTTGAACTTTCGTGTAGTCTCGTGCTCATAGAAGGCTCCCGTTTCATTTTATTTGGTTCATATTAACTTGACATAAGAAATATTTACAAATAAGCTTTGAAAATTCAAATTTAACTTACTAAGAGTAGTATTGGAAGAAAATAATAAATTTCTCTTGGTTTGCTAAAATGTTAATGTTGAGTAAATGCTGTTTAGTAGTAATATTTTTTTCCATAAGTGATAGTGGGGGCCGGGGGACCGTATTATAACTTTAGCCTTGATCAGCATAAATAGCTGTCTAACAAATAAGCTTGGACTTGTCCTAGCTAATTTAATGCAATAAATGTTATACTACTTTTTGGATCCTTGTACTTGCACATTACATTAGCACCACCAACATTTGAAAGTGACTGGTGTACAGTGTCATTCTCTACCATTAAACCTCCATGTTCTGAATTATTTGAATGTATAATTCAATACTAAAATTCGAAAAATGCAGTGATATATCGGTTTCTGAATTGTAGGATTTCTTGGGGTCAGGGGTCGATTTCCCAGTAGGGAATGTGTCGTTTTTCTTGTTTTATTCAGGGCATGTTGCGGCCTCCGTGATTGCTTCGCTGGATATGAAACGTATGCAGAGATGGGAAATGGCTAGAGTATTTGACGCATTGAATGTATTGCAAGTTGTGAGGTTACTAAGCACTAGGGGCCATTACACTATTGATTTGGCTGTTGGTATTGGCGCTGGCATTTTGTTTGATTCTATGGCCGGAAACTATGTGGAGACTAGGACAAAACTATCTGCTGCTAATGGTAGTGGGGTGGAATACTCTCTTAAGCATGAAAATGGAGTGAAATACCAAAGTGTGTCTTCAGATTAAAATGTATCCACTCAAATGTGTGGTGGTGGAGGATATTAGGTTGAATTGTAAAGATAAGTTTGGCTTGGTCCAATTGTAGGGTCTTGTCTTAGTGCACCTCTGTTCCAATTGGGTACTTTGCAAACTGCAACTGCAGCTTACCACTCACCCACCAAACTCTCCATGCTTTTCATAAATTTAATGTTAGCAGCTTTCTGTAGATGTTATATTCTCCTAATGTAGGGTAGATTTTATCTTGTCATGTAACATGCAACTAAAGACGACTCTGGCTTGGTGAAATCGTAGGCTTTTAGAGCACCTATATTTCAATTAGGTTCTTTGCGATTGCAACTGCGCCTTTTTGTCCATCTTTATTTCAATTACTTTACTCTCTTCACTTTTAGTCGTCTAACTCTGGAGTTTCCACCTACTTTAACAAATAATAATTAACATAATTATTTTACTAATTAAAGCTAAAAGTAATACTCTCTTTGTTCACTTTTACTTATCAATTATTCCTAAAATAGATATTAGTTTTTACTTTGACACTTTTGACATATCAAAAAAAAAGATAATAATTTTTTTTATTCATGTTTTACCCTCACCATGAAATACTTATTTCACAAATTATTTTCTAAGACCTAATACTAAACATCAATTAATAGGGATAGTTTAATAAAATATCTATAGCGATAATTATTTTCTTAATAAGTGTGTCAAGTCAAATAGTAACAAGTAAAATGAACGGACGGAAAAATATTGTCTTTTTTATTGAAGAGTGGGAATAGAAAAACTAATAAGCTTAAATAAGCCGCCTCCCTCTATTCAGATTTACTTGTCAAATTTTAATTTTACACACTTATTAAGAAAACAAGAATTAGTATAGTGAGTTTACTATTTTATCTCTATTAATTGATAGTGTCTCAAACATATTTACTCACTACAATTTTCAAAGATATTAATTCAAAGTAAATTAATTGAAGATATAATAGAAATAAAAAAATTGTACTTTCTTGATTTATTAAAAATGAGAAGTAAAAATATAAATCAAATTAAGATATATTTGACAAGTAAAAGTGAACCAACGTAGATATACGAACCAAAAGTAAGTTATATAACACACATATAAAAGTCTTCACCCACCGCCCAACCAAAAATAAAAAGGAAACAAGTTGCGTGTTTTTCTTGCTTTTTTAATCACGTTAGCAGCATGTATGAAAATTGAAATTATGAAAGCGTTCGGACTTGGGTCTCTCTTTCACCATATTTTGTTTTTTAAGACTATTTTCTTTGAATAAGTTAAAATAATTATTTAAATCTTGACGGGATGATATATCCTAAAAATATTTAAGGTCTTATAAATTCCCAAAGAGTGCAAAAGGAAAGAAAAAGATGTTGTACCAAATGAGATAAAATCTATTAGAATAAGCACTTGCTCAACTCAAGTAATCTTCTCATTAGCAATTCAATTATTGAACTAGGCATTAAAATGATTAGGACTACAAATATCCAAAAAAAAAAAAAAAAAAGTATCCTTGAACTATGCATTAAAATGATTGGGACGAATTATAAAATGAGGCTATTCTACCATCGCAAAAAAGGACCACACTCGTGATTCTTGTGGACTCAACTGATCTCACCATCACGAGTTGGGACTATAATCTTAAAGTCTCTTCTTTGCTTCTTTTTTTTCATTATCCGATGTTTGATATTTATATTTAACTTGATTCTCATATTGCAGAGTTCATTTTTTTGAGCGTTGTGGATATTTTTCCTTCCCTAATTCTCAAATCTGAAACCTCTTATTAAGAGTGAAGGAATCTCAATCATTCCATCACAACCCTGGATATCTTGAATCTTGGTCTTTTCTTTGTAAACATCCATTTTAATTTATTATGGATTTTGAAGAATTGAAGTGTTCTTTCCATAATCATTTAAATTTGTTGATGGTTGGATTAAGACTTCGAAGCCCATGATACCGATAATATCCACCTTGGATCATACATAATTAAGGTGGATTGCGGCGCACACAACATGAATTAACACATTATCAGCATGGGTTGATCAGGTCTTCTCCGTCCAAGAACAGAGCCATCACTAATTCTTGAATTAACGAACAATTAATGGTACGGATTGATATACAATTATCAAAATTAGTCTTACTTTAACCGTACTTTTGATCAAATCAATTCTTTTTAATTCTATACTTTGCTACAATTATAACTTCAAAATTTATCTGGTATATATTCTTAAAAAGACATATACTTCTCTGTTTTAAATTATTTGTCTTTTTTTTCTTTACACATCTATTAAGAAATATTTCATGCGTCTTATATTAATTGTACATATTACAATAAATATTTGTACTAAATAACCTGTCAATTTACAAAATCAAGATAAAATTAATTGAATTTTTCTCATTTTTTTTACCCTTACAATTAGTAATTATTTTTTTAAAATGTATACAAGTTTGGAAAGCTGAAAAGTTTTTTATAGGATAAATTAATAAAACTACCCTTCTTATTTATGATTTCTTAAAGACGTGTAAATGAGAAGGCGGATAAGTAATATTGGACGAAGAGAATATTAATTAAGAAGAATATTTTTACTAGTTTAATCTTATACTCTTGTTAAATGTTCACTCAATTTATGTGTCATCTCTATTAATGAGTATATATGCAATTATCAAAATCACCTTGCAACCTATTAACAAAAATGAGAAGAAAATTGAAACAAATCCGAATTCTCAATACAAACACTCAAACATTAATATAATTATTGATATCCAAACTATATTAACAACACATAAACTGTTGAATTACAAGGACAGGTAACTAAAGATAGAATTAAGATTGGAGAGGAGAAGTTTAGACTCTAGAAAGAAGATGAGAGGAACAGACAATTTCTTCACAATATGCATAACTCTTTTGTCTAACCCCTAGTCATATTTAACCAATTGATAATTGGGTCTGGATCCCAAATAAAACTCTCTAATATTTTAGGGGAAATTAAGCAAATACCCCATAAAAGTAAAATAATTACAAACATATACCCATTTACATACATACCCCACTAAATAATTACACTATATACCCCCTCAACTAATTTCGCTTAACTGATACTAAATCAGCATCATATATTGTATTGGTAATTTGGTATCATTAATGCTGATAATTTCGCTTAACTGATACTAAATGAGTATCATATACTGTATTAGTATCATTAAGGTTGATAATTTCACTTAACTGATTCTAAATCAGTAAATATATATACTATATTGGTATCATCAAGGTTTCTTGTTCAGAAATTATTCATTCGTCAATTATACTATAAGAGTATATGTATATTTTTGTGGTATCATTAAGGTTTTTTGTTCAGAAATTACTCATTAGTCAATGATACTATACAAGTATATATATATATATATATTTGTGGTATCATTAAGGTTTCTTATTTAGAAATTACTCATTAGTAAATGATGTTATAAGGGTATAAATATATTTTTGTGGTATTATTAAGGTTTCTTGTTCACACCCTAGTCATTAGTAATGATACTATAAGAGTATATATATTGTTGTAATATCATTAAAGATTTCATGTTCACACCATATACTCATTGATAAAATGATACTATAAGAGTATATATTACCAAATGATATTTTTAATATATATATATATATCTTTGTATTTGTTTTTATCTTTGAAAAAAGGAAGAAGATAAAATAAAGAAAACGATTAATTAAAAAAAAGAAGCTAAAGGGATAAAGTAATTAAACTAGTTAGGCATGAGGGGGGGAACGGAAAAAATAAAGAAATGATAAAAAGGAAATAAAGTTAAATCATAAAGTAATAGCTAAGAATTATCAATTGGGTATGCGGGTAATTATTTACCGGGTAAAAAACTTAAGCATACAAATATATAGCCTTAATTACCACTAGATAACAATATTTTTATTTTTATCTAGATAACAATAGTTTTTTTTTTTCAAATATAGGAAATATATTATAAAAAAATAAAAATAAAATAGAAGCGTACTAATAAGTTTCTCCCAATCCATGATTTTCTCAGATTCTTTTACCTTCCGCAATTTACTCTAGTTTGTTATATGTTCTCTCCCATCAAAAAAGGTTTTTTAACCAAAAATAAAATCTCTCTACATCTCTATTCTAAAGTTTAATCAACTTTGGATAGTGTTTCAATTCTACTTCAACACAACAGACGATGGGACGCATCAGGTATGTGTGATAACTAACAACTGAATTGGTGATAGTTTTAAGTAATGTATGTAACTTATTTGGTGTTTTTATTTTTCGTGATTGTTATATTGTAAACGATTTGATTGGGTATATGTTTTTTTGTTACAGAAATTTGGTGTTTATTTCTTGAATTTTAATTCGAAATCCGACAATATTAGGATTGTATAATTATATATGACGGGTTATTTTAAGTCGTTTAAAAACATGAAGGTCGAAGTTGAAATTGAGTAGATATTGTGGTGTAATCGATAGTATATATTAACTTGATATTCATCTGTCAATTCGTGATTGTTTTGAGGTATCTGTTATGGTGTAATTGTGAGGGGTTTTTAAGTTGATTATGACAGTGTATATTAATTGTATTTTGATAGATTATTTGGTGAAATTGATGGTCAATTTTGAGTCATGATTTAACGCCAAAATTTGGTGAATTTTTTTGGTAAATGATTAGGTTTAATTGATACTGTTTGTTGTAAATGATATAGTGATAAACAATATTGTATATTATGTTTTAAATGAACACCATCATTCTTTAGTTTTTATTGGTATATTTTGCTGGTTCAATTGATATATATATATATATATATATATATATATATATATATAATTGTATATGTATTGAAGTACTTGATGGTGTAATTCTGACGGTTTAGGTGTATTATTGAAGGTTTTGTTAAGTTGATTATGACGTGTATTATTGATTGTATTTTGATTGATTATTTGGTGAAATTGAATGTCTATTTTTAGTAGTATATTAACGTCATATTCAGTGATTTTTTGTTGGTAAATGATTAGGTGTTTATATTAGGTTTTTAATAAACGCCAACATTCTTTAATTATTTGGTATATTTTGCTGATGTAATTGATGTATTTATTGGTACATACAATGACGTAATTGTTAGATTTTAGGTATATCCATAGAAAGTTTACAGAAGAAATAATAAATTAGTTATATTATATGATTAGCATTTTCATATAAGCAAAAACAATTCTGTAAACCAATATGTTTAATTTGAATACATTGAAATAACCATTCTATTTGTATGTGATATATGTGATAATACTTATTTAATAAATTCACTAATTATTATAGAGATTAACTAACAATACGTTGTAATCTAATACAGGTAAGTACGTTGACTACAATATTGAAGGAGTGATATATGATGTAAACACTAAATATGAAGGCTTCATATTGGGTGTAGACACGGCAATTTTTTATTTAGAACTCAAATATGTTGAGAGTGGTCCATCCCCATGAATAAAGATTCATAACGATATGGGTGTCCAAGTTTATTTAGATGTTGAATGGTAGTTTCACTTTTATCAAACATTGATTAGTGTTGAACGGCTTATTCATATTATTGGTGAGTTAGTTGTCATACAAGTTGGTGTTAGAATATGTGATTTTCAAACTATTTGATCCATATTCAAAATTAATTGGCTAGTTCTTGACTATTGGTGTAATTATCGTTGTAATGTTGGTGAGTGCATGTTAGGTTAATACAACGTTGTTTTCTTGATGACAAATGCAACAACATATTCATAATAATTGGTTCTAATTATTATGGCTGAATGTTGGTATTATATACGAACCTATCACATTGAATTCTAAACGACCAAATATACTTTAAAAGGGTAGTTTGACACCACAATGAAACACAACATTTTGAATACAGTATCGTAATTACGTAATATTGATGTAATAAACACATACACAATTGGTGTAATAGTGGTATAATAAGCACAAATATTCATAGTAATAGTGGTATAATAAGCAAAACGTTAACAATGGTGAAAAGTATGGTGAAAGAGATCGTGAACCGTATGAACTGAAGGAAGGTCAATGGTTGAAAATATGAAGATGGACGGAAGGAAAGAGAAGGATAAAAAAAATTGCAGAAGGAAGAGAGAGAGATTAGATTTTCTAGAAAATATAAAATGCATATGGAATAACTAAAAAGGAACTAGTTGGTAACATAAAAAGTTTTACTTTTACATAAATAGTATAAAAAAGAAAGAAAAATAAAATATGATATAAAAGAAAGTGCAATTATCGTAAAAGATGAGAGCATAAATCACGGTAATCGTGTGAAGTTGGAATTGTAATTTGAGAGACAAAAATGAAAAAAAATTAATACCATAATCATCATCCCCACAAAATTAAAAATAAATAATTAATTTAAATATCGTGTGTATGTGTTTGTGGTATATGTGTTGGTGTAGTTAAATTACTGGTTATTTTTACATAAGTAAAAATAATTTTAGGAAATGTGAGATGAGAGAAGGTTATAATTATTTGATTGAATAAAAAATAAAAGAGAGAAAATTAATATATGTACAAAATAGGTAACTATATGACTAAAACTGTGGTTGAAAGGACAAAATATAATTACTCCCTCCGTCCCTTTTTATATGTCATCCCTTTCTATAAATAGTTGAACCACAATACTTGTCATTTTATAAAATTTATGCATAAATTACCATATTTTGCCTATTATACCCTTGATAGAGTAGTTAATTAATCTTAAAAATGTATTCATCATTTATTATAAATTTAACTTAAGAAAACATTAAATAAGGATAGAAGGGTAAAGTTACATCATTTCTTAATGCAAGTGCAAAATAAAAATGTGACATATAAAAAGGGACGGAGGGAGTACCATATATTGGTGTAGTTAAATTACTGGTTATTTTTACATAGGTAAAAACAATTTTATGGGATGTGAGATACGTATTTGCCTTGTTAGTGGGAAGAGAGAGGACTCTTTTTTACATAAATAGAAAAAGTATTAAAGAGAAGAGAGAAGGTTATAATTATTTGACTGAATAAAAAAAATAAGAGAGAAAATTAATATATGTACAAAATGGGTAATTATATGACTAAAATTGTGGTTGAAAAGACAAAAAATAATTGCCATAATTATTGTTTCCATTAAAACCGCCCATAACCCCCAAAAGAGGGGGGGGGGGGGGAATATCGGTAAATAATTATATAAATAAATTTTGAAAATATTTATTTTTGTTATGTTTGTAATTAAAAAACTAGTTTTGTAATTAAAAAGTAGTATGTACATATATTGTTAATTAAGTTCTTAAAAAGTATATTCTTGTAATTTTTCCTTATTTACTATTAAATTGGGTATTGTTGTAGATTAAGATGGGGTACATTCGGGTAATTAATTTCATTTTAATGTGTATTTGATATACTTTTCCTAATATTTTACTCGGTTCAATAACTCCATCTAAATCAGCTTCATTCACAACTTCTAACACATAGGCCCGTACAAAGTTGACTTGGTTCAAAACAAAAATCTAAATAGACATCTAGAAATAAATTAAATCAACAACTTCAAAAATAATAATTTTGCTTCTACTTATAAAATGATAAATAATTTAAAACGGAAGAAGGTTTAATAAATATTGAAGCTATACTAGTAGATACTTGTCGTATGAGAATCGAAAATAATAAATATTGAAGCTATACTAGTAGATACTTGTCGTATGAGAATCGAAAATAAGAGTTACCTTACAAAAACAAACAAGTGCCTTGTAATCCTATATTTTTACAATTGGTATTTGGTTCTCCTTTTTATCTTTCCTTCCTTACTTATAAATCACCGACTTGTATGTCAACATAAAAAGTTCCCATCTACTTTAATTTTCCTGAGAAAAATAAATTCTCAACCAACAATTGTTGTGATGTGTCCACTAAACACCAGGCCACGTGGCGTAAGCGCAATATATAGAGAGAGTATTAGGCTAAACTCTATCAAGTTCTTAAGTTTAATTTATTTACTGATTTGTAAGAGTTTTACAACAATCAGATTACCTAAAATACATCAATTAATCGTCCATGTTCATTGTTCAGCATTTGATGAATCACTTTGAAAAGAGTAAAGAGTAAATGATTTTTCGCTCTGTATGTATAGACTACTAATTCTAATATAACTCCTAATTTATAGTGTTTTATTCCACTAAATAAATTCAAAACAAGACAGTAAGTTGTATTAATTTGTTACACTAGTAACTATTTCAATTAATTCAGTTGTTAGTCTAGCAAGTAAATTAACAATTCCGTATATAAACTATCCAAGTATTGATAAAGAAGATTACTACTATAAGACTTGGAATGGCATAAAATATCCTATAAATCTCAATCAGTTTTTCCTTCCCCTGCATATTTCCGTTGGTTGTACCTCAGAGATACCTAAAATGCTTATGTTAAACCAAGTCACTCATCATGAACAAGTGTGACTAATTCCTACATTGAAGTAACAATAATCAGTTACCTGTAAACTGCTGCTCTGAATTACAAAATGAAAGTACATCGATGAGATTGTGTTTATTTCTTTATATTTTGAATGACATTAATAAAAAATTCTGGTTGTTTCAAATCCATGGCAGTTGTTGCTGCCATGGTTGGAGAGAGAGTAGATAGAGACCATCTCCGAATGGATAACGCATCGTGAGAGGTATAAAATCAGAACCACACAAACCCAAAACAAAACCAACTCTGCGTTCGCAGAAGAAGGAAATAGCCCAAAAATCTTGGTTCACAGACGTAGCCAGGTAGGCGTCAAGGCCCGGTCCCAAAAAATCTACTACTCAAGCAATGGCCTCTCACTAACTCGATTCCCAAATTCTAAATGCCCCACCGTCTTATCACCTTCTTTGCCCAACTTGGATTTCCCCCTACTTGACGTTAAATCTCCACCATTAACTCAAACTTACTTTAAAAACCAAGCAAACCCCAAACCAAACAATTGCCAAAAGCCCAACAATGGCCCTCTTATCACCACCGCCCTCTAAGTCCAAGCCTTACCCATTTTCGCCGCTTCCCCAAGCAGTTCATAGACCGGCGAGAAGCACTTTCCCTGCTCAAACAACAAAAAATGTAAATTCCTTGTCTTATACTTTCCCAACAAAAATTGGCGCGGTTAACAAGTGGAATTGTTATGGACTGGAAGGAAAAGTTAGATTTAGCAGAAGAGTAATGCTAATGCCAATTGTGAATGCAGCAGTGACGCAGCCTGTGTCAGAAAACGAAAGAGAATCGAACTTTAAGAGGATTCTTCTTTCTGATGTTGTGGTGACCCGGCCTAGGGATGTGCTTTGGGGTAGGAAATGGAATTCAGTGGATATGGCCTCAGCTGCGGTGGTGGTGTCTATGCATTTGCTCTGTCTATTTGCACCATTTACTTTCAATTACGCTGCTCTTGGGATTGCATTTGGGTTATATATAATCACTGGACTTCTGGGTATTACACTTTCTTTTCACAGAAACCTCTCTCATAGAAGTTTCAAACTTCCCAAATGGCTTGAGTACTTTTTTGCCTATTGTGGTGTCCAAGCACTTCAGGTAATTCAATAAACCCCATTACAAGTATTCTTTCTTATTTTCTTGTATTAGGCTTTTGAATTTACTGTGTGTGTGTGATTGTAGGGACATCCAATTGATTGGGTGAGTACTCATAGGTACCACCATCAGTTTTGTGATTCAGAGAAAGACCCTCACAGTCCTTATGAAGGATTTTGGTTCAGTCATATGAGTTGGATGTTTGATACCAACACCCTTACTAAGAGGGTAAGTCTTTCATCCTACAATCTATTTGCCTACTTATGAAATGGAAAGAATTCTTGAGTATTGATGTACTATTTATATGTAGTGTGGGAATCCCAACAATGTGGGGGATTTGGAGAAGCAAGGTTTCTATCAGTTCATTCGTGATACTTATGTGATCCATCCCGTCGCGCTTGCAGTTCTGTTGTATGCAATGGGAGGATTTCCTTACATTGTTTGGGGCATGGTAAGTGGTGTTTTTCTTAGTTTGCAGAACTGCATTCATGGAAGAAAGCTTTCATTTTCCCCTTTAACATTTTGGGAAAACTATTAATTAGGGTAAAATGAAGAATTGGTTGATAAAAATTACATTTTTTCCACATAACACTACCATAAAGATTGAAATATCATGTGTACAAATGAGGAAATACAATTTACAATTTGAATAAGCTTGTTTTTCTTTTTAGTCTTTTGGGTATTTAAGATATTGTTAAGCAAGCTTTGTTATCTGTTAAAATCTCCAAATGTGTTTGTATATGTCCACCAGCCTAGTTTGTGACCCTATTTTGTGTATTGTATTTTCTTTATGTGTCAAATCTCCCAATGGCAAGTTGTGAACCAATTTTGTGGAAGAAAACTACAGTTGCATCTCTCATTAGACTACTGTTTCTTCATGTGTCAAATCTCCTAATGGTTTTTGATCTTTCTCCCTGCCTAACTCAAGTTGTGAGCCAATTTTGTGGAAGAAAGTTGTTGTGTTATCTGTTGGTAGGGTCTTTTGTTTTCTTAACGAACTACTGGATCTCACTGGCAACATGTCTTTTGGATCTCACTGGCAATTAATTGTAGTAGTTAAATGATGTTCAACGATAGTTCTGTCCTTGAAGGGTGAAAGAAATAGTTAACCAAGATAAATTCTAGTACCTTTCAAGAATTGATCAGAATGACTATCCGAAATCAAACTTGCAAGATCTTGAAAGAAAGTTTAAACTAGTACTTGGATGATTATCTGACAGTAACATAGGCAAAATTCTGAGTTATATGAATTTGGTGCAATGAGATTCTCAGAATTCAATTGCTAAATTCGCTGCGTGTGCAGGGGGTGAGAATTGTGTGGGTATACCACATAACTTGGCTAGTAAATTCAGCATGCCATGTATGGGGAAAGCAGGCGTGGAATACTGGTGACTTATCAAGGAACAACTGGTAAGCTTGTTTAGTTTTATACTTTAGTGTATAAAAGTTAAATTTATTTGTCTTATTGCTTCTTTTCTTTTTGTCAATTTTTGGGGGCTTCATCGCGATGATTTGTATAATATAGGTGGGTGGCATTGCTTGCATTTGGAGAAGGTTGGCACAACAACCACCATGCGTTTGAGTATTCGGCCAGGCATGGATTAAAATGGTGGCAACTTGACATGACTTGGTATGTCGTAAGATTTCTTCAAGCTATTGGATTGGCCACTGATGTCAAGTTGCCAACTGACACTCATAAACAGAGGCTGGCTTTAGCTGACAGTTAGAAAAAACACAATATGTATCACGAAAAATTTAGATTCTTGAGTGACTAATTACTGTAACTACGTCAAGCACACGGATGAAGCTTCTTTCTTCTGCTCCTCCATTTTGTAACTACTTGGAATGAAAGCTACATTTGCTCAATTTGCTAGTACTTTGCCTATAGATTCTCCATTAATCTTATTGCAACACTGAATCCTGCATTCAAATTGTTAGTTTTTGTTACCAGGACAATAAATGAAAATGGGTGAATGATAAATGGACAGGAAACAAAGAGGAATTGAAAGTTTATGTCGCCTAAGAATATTACACTAGGTTTGTTGTTATCTTATGATACAAAATAACTCCCAAGTCCCAAACAATGAGAAAAATATACTTTTTTCCTAAAATATGAGCAAGTTCCAATCAATGAGAAAAATATACTTTTCATAAAATGTGAGCAATAATATACTTTTCATAAAATGTATCACAAACAATGAGAAAAATATATTTTTCATAAAATGTGAGCAAGTCTCAAACAATGAGAAAAATATACTTTTCATAAAATGTGAGAAGACTAGTCTAGTCTTGAGTTGATCAACTAGACTCCGCGTAAAGAATATAATATAACCTACATAAATCTTGTAAAGAGTAAATTACATTTTATTCCTATTTTTTTTCTAATTACAATAATTCCTTAATTTTTACACAATCCGGATACATAACTCACAATCCGGATACATTAATGCTGATACATTATGTAACAAGCTGTTACGCTGGAGAAAAAAATAATAAGAAAATCCCATAAATTACGCTTACACATTTCTTCTTACTTTCAATCAGTCATACACAAATCTTAACAGAACCAACAATTCAAAAAAAAATCAAATTTCTTCTCCGTATTCATCTTTCTCCATATACATCAAAGAACCATTCAAATTAGATTCAAGTTTACCGAAAATTTGATAAGATACATAATGAATAGTTATTGGACAAACAATTTCTTTTGTGAGTCTCAAATCTAGAATCGCAGGAGATCAGAGATGAGAAAAACTCGAAATTCGATATATTGTAGAAGAAAATCACGAGGAAGTGTTATTGACAATGGGATTCAATCCCTGGCAAATTGTAACATGATAGCACAATTCAAAATTCAAAACTCTTGTTCCCATTCTTCCAAAAACTCTCAATTTTTTAATCAAAATTGTCGATAAAAATTCGAGATACATTACAGATTAATACAACATTCTTCTTCCTATTCTTCCAAAAAAAAATCTCAATTATCGACAACATTCTTCTTCCCATTCTTTCAAAAACTCTCAATTTTTGAATCAAAATTTCGAGATACATTGGAAATCTGATACATCGTTGAGTTGAAGAAACAAGAGTCTAGATTTACAATGTATCCGCTATGTATTAATAGAACAGACAAAAAGACTGAGGAGATACATAGCTTTGATGGATCATCTATCCCTTTTATAATGTTGTGTGATTATTTATTGAATTGTGTTTTCGAGATGGATAGATTTATCAATACATTACTATTTATGTATCTTGTTTAAATTGATAAGTGTTGTATTTCTACTAGATACATTAAATAAGTAATTGTTGGCCATAACATGTTAGATTTGAGATCGATACATTACTGTTTGGTAATTGTTATATATCAGATACATTTAGTATAAATTCGAATTTACGTATCATACCTAAAAAATTAGTGCATGATACATTATTATTTATGTATCTTATTTTGTTTGAGAAATACTATATTTTAAAATCAAAAAAATATATTATACATGTAATTGTTCCAAAATAGCTTATTTCTTTTGTGTGTGATACATAACACAAAGTTTATGTATCAAGTACATTTATATTGAACATGATAAACACTAATCGAAGATTCAACAACATTAGAGTTATGTATCAATACCTTAAATATGAACATGATACATTGCATAAAATAAATGTTATTGTAGCAGTGATGTATCAGATCAATGATAACAGTAACAAAGACTAATTTAAGACTCAAAATAAATGAGATACATTAAAAATCTGTATCTTTGATAGTGATGACCGTGCAATGGCAGATCCAACTTTTTTTTTTTTTTTTTTTGGACGTTTTTCAACGGTAGATACATTAAAAGAAAATAAATATTTTTCAAGAAAAAAATTCAATGACAATATGATTAACTAAAATTGCAAAGGTTCAATAAGATTTCAATGGGGCAGGGGGCGGAGGTAATTTTAGTTTTATTTTTTAAGATGAAAAATTAAAAAATAATAACAAAAGAAATCAAAAATTGAAGTGATGGAAAGAAATCTACCTCTTGAATAATTTGAAATCATTAATTGAAAATAAAAAATATTTGAAATTCAAAAATAGATTAATTGATGTAATTATGGAGAGATTTGTGGCGTGAAAAAAGGAAGGAAAATCATGGGTATGAGATTTCAAATTAATGTATCCGGAAAAGAAGGAATTTTTGATATTTTTTAAAATGGTAGGTAATATAAGAAAATATGATAATAAATGGTATGTAGTTAAGTAATTTTTCCAAAAATATATATCCCTTACAAATGAAACGGGCTCTTGGAAAATATAATGGGCCAATGGAATGAGATTTGGGCCTATTGTACGAATAATTGATTTTAGCCCATTAAAAAGAAGAGCAAGTTAGAAGATGGAAGATGGCTCCATTTAAATAAGGGAAAATTACGCGGTTAAGTAAACTTATACTATTTAATTACTCATCATAGTTATAGTTTGCTATAATTACCAATCGCGACTAACATTAACCATTAATTACGTGGGCTGACTTCGAGTTTGTATAATTAGTCATGTTTGTATATGTATAATTCGCCATATTTGTATAATTCGCAAATAACAATTCTTTGTTTGATTTATATTTGTATACGATGGTTTGTATTTGTATATGACGATGATTTACTTTGATTTTTCAGTTTTTTCATCATATACATTCAATCTTTTTGTGTATAACTTATTAAAGTTTGTATAAACGTAAAGTTTTCGGATTTTGTATAATATAATTTATATAACTTAATTTGTATAATATATTTTGTATAATTTTTTAAAGTTCATATGTTCATGTTTGTATCAATTCGTTATTTTGAGTTTTATTATATTTGTATAATTCCAAACTTTATATTACTCAATTATACAAAAACACGCGAATTATACAAACGAGATGTGAATTATACAAATTATTGTCATCTCTCGCTCGCCTCTCTTCTCCCTCTCCCAATCTCTCTCGCCAGAATATACAAATACATATGTATAATATACAATTATCTAACCGATATACATATACAATTCCCCTCTCTCCCACTCTCTGCCCACTCTCACTCGCCTCTCTCCTCCCTCTCCCAGTCTCACTCGCTACTCTCCTCCCTATAACATGTAGCTACGAATCGTAATTAGTAAACTATAGCTATGAAGCGTAATTAGACTATTTTTGAGTGGTTATATGCGAAAGTTCCTGTTTAAAATAAATGGTAATATTTTCAAAACAACAATATTTTAGCTTCTAATGGGACCCCTTAGCCATAGTTTGAACTTTCAATATTTATTTAAAATGTCAATATTTTAGTTTGTTAAGGGCTGAGTTATGTATTGTTTTTATTTTGTTTAATTTGAAAGAATACAAATATTTAACTAAGGAATTGAGAAAATTATGGGACAGAATATTTCAAAAAATGTAAAAATATTTGAAATGTATCATCAGTTACGTATTCAAAGGAGAAATACAAAGTGCGCCTATATTCATTGTTCTTTTAAACATCTTTCTCCATTGTTCTTAAAAATTCCAAAAACAATTTTTGATCTCAAGAACCACAAGATGAATACCAATAAGTTTGTATTTCCTTCTTATTATGTAGTCGTCACAATTTTTAATGTGGGCCTGATTTGAGAACTAAAAGGAAAGAAAATTAATTATATTAGGATACAATTTATTTTCTAAAATAGTGACATATTGACATTTTTAATAATTATTTTAAAGTGTAGATGTTTTTAATAATTATGTTAGGGTTATTGACTAGTTTGTTAATTTTCCCTTAAATTAATTGCAAGACAAACCCTCGTTAAGCAGGCTGAAGTGTACAGATAGCGGACAACCATTTAAGTGTTACTTGTACGTGATAATTTACATTTTATATCTTTTCATTATTTTTTGTTTGAACTTTAGTCATACGTATAATTCAAGGAATCAAACAACATAAAGTCAGAAAACAAGTCCAAAGATTTTGTTTCATTTCTATTTCAACATTCCAAACCGATAGTATATTTTTCGATGATGATGCTCCGAATAGTTTAATAATCGAAAAGGTTCACAGTGAGTTCAGTCTATAGAGACAAAGGGAATGTTTCCGCGTGACCCATGAAAAAAGTATTCACTACTGCTTACAGTACTTTCATTCACTCGTCTTGCTGCTTCAAAACTGTTTAACGGAGTCGAACATCTCCTTACAATGTCTATTTGTATAGATATTTATTTTTAAAAAAAACTTGTACTAAGCAAGCATTCAATTTTTCAATCTATGGATGACCTGCAATTGCAGTTTTTTACATGTAATTTGAATATTAGTCTTAAGATATTTCTTTGTATATATTGAAAATCACAATACATTACAATGATTGTCCGACAAACTAAAGAGACAATGATAAATCCTTGATTTATTTGTTTCATTTGAATAGCATTATTGATGATAAAAAATCTTTTTTGAAAAAATTAAATATGTTCCTGTATTTTGTCCGAAAGAAAAAATTAATCTGGATTAAATTATATAAGATTCTTTTTTTTTAGAGATTCCTGCTCTACATTTAGGGTTACAAATTATTTGACACTTCCAACTCAAAAAACTCAAGTTTATATTTATAGAGTAACATTCCAAAATTGGGTAGTGGGTACCAATTGAGCTTGTAAGCTCACATTTATATATAAGAAAATAAAATAAATATATATAAGTTCCAAATTATAGATTATGACATCTTTGTTCAACTTTTTGCATTAGATACGTTTTTAAAAAACTAATTTTACACTTCTTTTGTGAAATATATCATCAATCAAAAGAATATTTGGAATGATTAGAAATGATAGACCTCGATCAAGTCCATATTCCTTATAGTCGGTGAATATGCCGATAATAAAAATGACAAAAATAAATAAATTAATATTTATGCCTACTGCAGCATAATATACATCCATCCTGTAGAATAATTTTTTATCTATCCCATCAACAACTTTTTGTTACTAGCTCAAACAACTTTGAATTAGTTAAATAGTCCAAAACTCCACAAAAGAACATCTTCATTCAACATAAAATGACGCTCTTTTTCATATTGACTAAGTTGGAAACTTACAATATTTTTCTTTGTCTCAACTTTCTTTTTACTACACTAATCTTAAAATATAAACACAATATAGTGTACTGTAATTGACAGACATTCTCTTCACGAACCATTAAAATTTACTCATTAATTTATCACTCTGATTTAATTTTTTCAAAAATGAAAGCGCTATAATTAGTTACCCGCATTCTCACAAATGAAATTATGAGACTATGGAGTAACCTTGGATGACTATAGAATATAGGTAGACAAATAATTACATTTTCTATTGAATTCTGTATTATATTGCACTCATAAGAGCTAATCAGACAATAAAAAGGCAAAATAATTGTGATCTCGAGCAATGTATCAATGCCCCTAATATTTTGAAGTAGAAACGTGACATGAAGAGGACGCAATTCTGTCCTAATTAATTTAACTTTTTGGAAGCGCACGAATTATTAGAATATTGATTAGTTGCCTAAAGTTTTAATTTCAAGTATACATTTAGAATTTCTAGGCCAAAAGACCTCGATCATAAGTTGTCTATAATTATAATATACTCTTTCTGTCTAAATTTTCGTGGCACCTTTTTTAGTCAATCACAAAAAAAATTGTATCCCTTACATAATTTGAAACAATTCAACTTTAAAATTTGTCTTTTATCATTAATGAAATGAGTTAATACTCCACAAACAAATATCTATAATTTGTAAACGCACACTTTAACTTAACCCCATTTGATGTTTATGCCTTCCAACTTTAAATGTGCATAAATAGGGAGCACCTAAACTTGTATAAATTTAAACAAGTAAATACACGTTTTCATATGTATTATGTCAGATAGAACACACGTGTCCAATTGTTCAATATTATACAAATTTAAATATTCACTTGTGCACATCAAAAATGAAGAGAATAGATGTCATGGCTAAGACCAAATTAAAAGGCATACATATGTATAATACCTTAAAATATCTTCTATTAAATTTTATATCAAGTCAAACTACACCGACCGAAGAAGTAATACTACTGGCAAACATTTAGAAAGTTGTAATTTGAATGGAGAAACAGCCACAGTAAATAAGCACGGGAGCATAAAGCATGATTATGAAGTCTATGCATATATATTAAAAAATTGGAGAAGCATTTTGGACATGGGCGTCTTCAAAAGTGTTGTATTTTATTAACTTATCAATATTAGTGTAAGGGTTCATCTCCCAAGCTATGGAAGTTTGATATTTTTAATTCCAAGCATGCAGTATTTTTAGAATGTTTGGGATAAAAACATGATAAAGAATGGGAAATGTTTGTTCGGTTATCGAAACTTTTATGGTGTTTTAATAATAATTAAAAAGAAGGATTATGCTAAATGATCAGAAAATTTGATCAGAATTTGGCCAGAAATTTAAAAAGTCTATAATATCTTTTTTATTTTAAAATAAACTGATCTTTTTTTTATTTTTTAATTAAAAAGTATTAAAATTAAAAGGGAAAAAATATTCAAAAAGATAAAATAACATAGGTGAAATATCACCAAATTCTAGCCAAAAGGATTTTTCCTAAAAAAGAATTGTCAATTTTAGCTACTCACCACATTATAAAAGGATAGAACTTGCACTACTAAAAAAAATTACTATTTCTTTATTGAAAATTTCACTAAAAAGTATTTAATAATTATTTTTATAGATATATTGATTGAATCACTGGAAAAAAATATTTATTTTTTTACAAGAACAAGTTAGAAAGCTTTTCTAGCATTTTAGTAACAATCTACTTTTTGCATTTCAATAACAAATTTCATGTTGTATAATATAAATTTTTCATGAATTAGCGTTAGCTAAAAGACTATATTTCTATTAGTATTGGAGTAACTACTACTTGAATATTATTTCCTCCAATCCAATTTAGGTGTTTTACTTTTCTTTTTAGGTTGATTGTACCTAAGTTTTCTAATTTCAACAATCTATTTAACAAACATAATACCACAAAATTTAAAGAATTACACGCCATCTTTAATTTAAAAATTATAAGATTTTGACCTTAAATTACGTATCCAATCAAACTAAAATACTTGAATTGAAACAGAACATAAGTTTCTATCACATTTCAATTAATTTATTTGATTCCAATTTTCATTATTTAATAAATTTGCTTAATATAACTTTCCAGCAGGGAGCAGGAGCCAGGTTGCCACATCTTCACTTGAGCTGTTACATAGTGAAGAACATTGCGACTGTAGCAGTGACCAGAAAGTTAATGGTTTGGCCAAACTCCAAAGACTTGGTGGGCATGGGAGGTAGTGGCATAAACAAACAATTCTCTCTTTTTGCACTCTCAAAAATGAGAAAAAAGTTATGAAAAAAGGTTACTAAGGACAAAATTGGGAGTCAGATGAAAAGTGAAAAACCACAGTCGTTCGTATGCAGTGTGGTTAGCATTTTGGCAGTATGTAGAGTGAGTAAAAAGGCAGGTTCATGTTCTTGATAATTACTCCACTATATTTTATACCCTCTCTAATTGCTTTTTTTAATATTTGATATCACTAATGTTCCATTTTCCTTTTGTTTTTAATATGTCTTTCTTTATTAGTATTACTTTTTCTTTTAATATTTGAGTTTGATATGTTATATATAATATTTAACTACATACATACTATTCTCTGAGATTCATTTGTAAAACTAAATATGCTATTTTTATTATAAATTGTTTCGGAATAGATTATTAAAAATATATTATTTTTTTAAAAGAATATTATTTTCTCTATTTAAATTTATATTATTCACTTGATTTTTAATTTCTTAAAAAAAACATATTTCTATATTAAGTAATAATTTAATTTTTAAATATCTATATTATTCTTATTAAAATGATTTATTATCACATAAATTTCAAAAAAACTCCGTAACAATCAAACAAACTCAAGATGAAAGTGAATAATAATCGAAAGGAGGAAGTGCTAGGTGGTAAAATAAAAGGAGATGGGATATTAGTCAGAAGAGGCAGGGAATTGTCGGGTGAAAGGGAGAGAGGGGATTGAGGAAGCTTAAGAAGGCCGCACATCACAGCAAAAGCGGACAGCACGCGGAGGAGGAGACTGACTCAGTACGGGGTCGGTGGCGAAGCTATGTATAGGTTTATGATTTCAGATAAATTTAGTAATACTGTATTTATATTAGAAAATTATATGAATATATATGTATATTAGCTTATCTCTTATAAAATAAATTAACCGTTCAGTCGAAAATGCTGAAGTTGTGGATTTGTATGAACCTCATTAACAACAAAATAATCTCTATTTTCTAACTAATTCTGACTCCGCCTCTTGAACAAGTTGCAGGTCACCACTTAACCCACCATATAGGTATAGCCCAAGCAACTCCAACACAAATAAAAACGACTGCGCCACCCTCTAATCCTGCAGTCACTCTGAATGTTGTAGGTATATAGACCATCCTGAGTAGGCCCGCCGGTCTACATCATTCCCCACATTCACCTCGATTACCCATCCCATTACTTGCAATTTTTAAATATTGCTCAGTTTATTTTATTATAATTTAATTCCAAAGATTTGTTTAATTAATTACTGAAAAAGGAAAAACTGACATAAAAATTGAAATTGAAACGAAGATATTATCCACTTGATTAAAATTGAAATGCACAGAAGAAAATTAATTTGAAGTATACATTTGGTTAAGCATGTGAAGAAATAATAAGGGAAAAGATGTTGTAGTACTAGGTACTTGCATTATGGAAAAACGAACATGTTGGATGGACAAAATAAGAATGCGTGTAATGAAAAATTCAATTGGAAAATAGCTTTAATTTGTCATTTCATCCCTAAGGACATGATATTGTAGGAACCATAAGATACTAAAGTTACTTGAATATATTAAGTATTTCTAGTTTATGTATGTCAAAGTTTATTTTTCTTGTAATTTCTTTACTTTCATTTTTTTTTAAAAGAAAAAGAAACAACTTACTTATATACATGAGTCCATAACAAACAATACTCGCATAATTGTTTTTGAAAACATAACCAAAATGGTTTATTAAGTATTTCAATTTATTTTTAAAATCTCTTTTTCCCCTTTCAATTACAATTTTTTAGAAAATTTAGGGCCAATTTCGAAAGAAAAAAAAAGTGAGGGTAGGTGGGGTCAGATTCACCGCCAGATGGTCACCCTTTATAAGTCTTCACTCCTTAGTCTCAGCTCTCAAATCTCACCTGACTTGACTGCAAACAAATTAAAGCAATTACTGTGACTGCCATTTTTACACCCTGAAATAAGAAACGACATACACACTCCTCTCGAAAGCAACTCTCCTTTCGCCCCCATATTTAGGAAAAAAGCCTGAGACTAATTTAATTATATCTCCTTTTTCTTCTCTAATACTACTATTCCCTTTGCACTTTCTCATTTACAAAAAGCAGCCAAAACGGGTCTACCTCTGTGGATGCTTGGTCTCGGCGTCGAACGCTTGCGAGCTGATATGAATCGCTTGCTCGCGTTACTCTTCCATCAGGTAACAAATACTTTGCTGTTATTATATAATGTTTTGGTTTTGATTTTTTAGAACGTACTAAATGTGATTTTTATTTGTACGTAAAAAAATAAAATAGGGAGTATTGGACGAGCAGTTTTTGCAGCTGCAACAGCTTCAAGATGAATCCTCTCCTAATTTCGTCTCTGAAGTTGTCAACATCTACTTCCAAGAGTCCGAAAAGCTCTTACGAAATCTCAGATCCTTGTTGTGAGTGTTTTTTTAGTCGAGATTCTATTGGAAATAGTCTCTACACATTTTTTACTTTATTTGTAGGATTGCGCCGAATATATTGTGGTTATCGTTTTCATGAGGTGAACTCACAAAAGCGATTTTACTACTACTTTATTGTGGGCATGTTTTATATTAAGCGTGGGAATAAATAAAGAGGAAAAAGTTGGAGTCTTTTTGATGGGTTTTAATACCTCTGAGTTTGTTATCTTTACTTTTTCTTTTCATCTTTTACTGATGTAGTAGTACTCTTTTTGTAATATGGCGAAAAAAAAAAAAAACAGGATGGATAGAGAGTTTTCGGACTACAAGAAAATGGGAGTGCATTTGAATCAGTTTATAGGAAGCAGTTCAAGCATTGGTGCAAAACGCGTCAGAAACGTCTGCGTCGCCTTTCGCGTTGCTTCTGAGCAGAATAACCGACTTGGGTAACCAACTTTTTCTTATTTTTAAATAAATAAATCGCCTATATACTGGAACCCACTAAAACTGAAAAAAGTTTGTTTTTTCTCTTTCTTTCTCAGTTGTTTGAGAGCTCTAGAGTTGCTTGAGCATGAATATTGTTATCTCAAGAACAAACTTCATGAACTTTTCCAGGTAATTATTGACCGTTTTGGCCACCAATATTTTTTACATTCCGAAAATCATGTTTGAAATTTATAAATTTTGCCTTTTGCACTAATACAAAGCTTTTTTCTTTTCAAATTTCACAAGTTTTCACTACCAAACAAATCCTAATAATTTAAACATAGTACACATTTTCATCCTAGCTACTTTACACTATTTGTATTGATGAAAGTACGACATGCATTAATAAGTTAGATAGTATTCCTCCTGTGTTTCTATAAAAAGTTATTGTAATGAACTTTAGCATTAAATAGTTCTGATCAATGATCATAGTTTCGTGCTACAGATAGAACAGCAAAGGCTGCTAGCCGCTGCAGTCAGGTACCCAGTTCAGCACTAAAACAAAAGCGGAGCCAAATGAGATGGCGTAAATTAGATTTTGAGTTTTTTTTTTTTTGTCGTTTTTAACTTATGATCATAGGGAAGTAGCTAATGAATGTTTTGGGAAGTTTGAATGATGTGTGTAAATTTTGATTCTGGAATTTAAGTTTGGAGATTCGGAAGCTTTATGGAAATGTCACTTTATTTTTCTAGGTACTATTAACAGGGAAAGCCAATCAAAATCTTGGTTATCAAAATCATCAGTCAAATTGAATGAGTGTTTCTGCATGTAAAGAATATTTTATCTGTTTGTATCAATCAACGTCGATGTCGACAAGTTCAAACAGTAAAGGATCATTTGAAGATTCTGCATTAAATGTGGGAGTTCCTGCAATCTAAACAGTTGATGCAATTTGCACCGTAATTTAAAAATAACTTTGACAGAAAAATTTTGAAAGTAGAATCGAAATTTGCTAAATTTATGTTTCTTTGAACCTTTTGGGATATCAGTGGACTTAGATGCTGGAATGATTATTGATTCATTTGATACTCCTATATGATTAAGGCTGTGCAACTCAAGAAATAATATTCCATGATCGATTTATTAAAATAATTGATTTTTGCACTTTTCATTTGTTTACCTTGACAATGGATCAAGGAAATCCTGATGCTCCGCCAGCCATACCTCATACTGATCTAGCTATTTGATATACGTACAAAAACTTAAAACATTAAGAGAAACGTGTTGTCATTTTTCTTTTAATATTGCAATATTTGGGAATTGTTTTTCGATGATTATAGTGTTGTAGAGGATAAAAAACAACTTTTCAATATCTATAATTGACAAATACCTTTATTATGGACTTACAAATTTCACACGTGAAACTCTAAGATATTGCTTGAGCTATTACTTTCCATGTGGATATTCAAAGAGAGTCTTGGATTTTTAAGCCTGGGTTTGGTGAATGAAAAGCTGGATCGGCCCAAGCTAACCCAGTTTATGATTGGGCATGTGCTCAAGCAAGCACTTTTTAGGCCCTGCCCAGTATCCTGTATGCCTAAAACACTTTGGACTGAGTTTTCATGTTTGGGGCCATTTGTTTATAGGCCTAAAAGGCTTACAATTCCATTTCTCAACATAAGCATAGAGGAATTGGACAAATAGTCCAGCTCAGCAGTATAATTATTGACAAATGATCATCTAATTTTCCAACTCAGTTCTTAATGACCTGGTTTCATTTAGATCTAGAAGTGGAAGTATCAGAAGTTTACTACTCTGTGTTTACTTGTTCATATTTTACTACTACATCCTTTTAGAAATAATACATAAAATTATAATTTTAGGATATTACCCCTAATTATATAAGTCATCTGGATGTTGAGAAATGAATAATGCACTAAATAATAAATTATCTCTTGATTTACCTAATTAAACAAATAAAAGTGGATATTAAAGTGGTGAGGTAAAAGTAAAGGGCATGGGATAACTATAAGAAGAAAGGTTTCTTTCGGCCAAATGCTCCCTGAATTGATGTTGTACAAGTTGCTCCTTTTTTTCTTCACCTTCTATATGGCGCAAATTATTATCCACGAAAACATTACAAATATCTATTCCCATATCCGTCCAATTATAAAGTGGCAAATTAAAAAGCATGTGACTACTTTTTCTTTTATTTCTTTCCGCGCACATTCTGCATATGCGCTTTCATTATGTCTTAAAAAAAATAAGCTTTCCAATTTGAGAAATCCAAAAATCCTAGAAAATTTGACCAAATAATATATTTTACACTATGTTATTTTGCCTTTTTAACTTTAATACATTTTAATTAAAAAATGAAAAAAAGATCAGTTTATTTTAAAATAAAAAAGATATTATAGACTTTTTAAATTTCTGGTCATTTAGCATTACCCAATAATAATGATAGAACGTATACGACAGTCTGTCTTTTGAATGACTAAGCAACTACTAAGCTCCCGCCCACCCCCAACCAATTAGGGTAAAGTGTTCATTCATACCTAACTTTCTTTATTATTATGTAAGATTAGAAGGTGCAAAATAAATCGGCGCAGGAGCTGCTACAATTGCTTCAGCGGGAGCTGCTGCCGGTATTGAAAATGTTTTCAGTTCCTTAATTCTGTTGCGAGAAATCATTCATTGGAAAAACAATTATTTGGTTATGCTATTTTGGGATTTGCTTTAACCGAAGTTATTGCCTTGTTTTCCTTAATGATGGCCTTCTTAATCCTCCCGTTCTTTTAGAAAAAAAAAAAAAAAAAGAGTGGAAGCGGGCTAGTCCCCGAAAATGTCCGGTACTTTAGCGTTGGGGACAAGTAAGATTATTCTAAGGTTTATTCGCCATCGTTATCACAAATTGAATATCCTGTTAATGTGTCAGCCCTAATTTCAATGATCATCTAACAACTATTATTTCAGAAAATCACATTTAATGAGAAAAGGAAAAAGACTTTCTCTGATAATATATATATAAATTGAATGACCATTTGAGAAGTCAACTCGAATTATAATTTACGGGTACCAGATGAACATGTATTTGTTAAAACGTCAACCTCTTTTACCACACGAAATATATAGTAGAACTATAATATTTTTTCAAAGAGAATTGAGAAAACGTCCAAAATTCGAACATAGAGGGTCAATTGGGCAACGCGCAGATTGGTGCTCCACACATTTCAAATTGGCTTCGCAACTACAACCATATATTCTTTTCTTAAGATTTTCCCAATCTTATTAGTCGGTTGGCCTAAAAAAAAAAAAAGAAAAGTAGCACAACCGCCAAGTAGAAAAAGTCTACCCACTTTAAAGTGGAGCAATCTAGAAACAGTTACAGTTGAAATTTGAATATTAATACAAAATCACAATTAATGTCATAAGTGGTGAAATCTCTTCAACTGTACGTAGTCTATCGTAGATTATAATAGCGGCATTAATTTTTTAGTTTGAAAAAATTAAGGGAAAAATATAGAATAGTACTCCATCTGTACCTAATTACTTATCCACTTTTGAATTGACACGCCTATTAAAAAAATAATGATTGACATAATGAGTTTATCATTTTACTCCTATTAATTGTGAAGTTGATGAATTAAAAATCTAAATTTTTCAAGAAGTTCTACATTTTTCTACGTAATTAAATGAGGATATAAACAGTAAAATTTTTTTTATCCTTTCTTAATTTGTCAAAATAAACAAATAATAAGGGACAACTAAAAAAAGAAAAGTTAGGAACTCGAAAGAGAAGTCCCTTTAATCGTCGGGCATGTTTGAACATGCCCCGCCAGATACTCCAGTAATTAGGAACAGAGAATATGTATATTATTTTGCAGAAACCGTTCAAAAAAACCGAGTTAGTAAACTTCACTCTAAATAAATGCCCCCCCCCCCACCCCCGGCGTAAATGTTCATACTTGACATGATGCATCCATTAACGAGCAATAATTAAAATAATAATTTTATTACATTATCCTTAAATATTCTAAGTCTTTTAAATATTAATATAATAAATTCAAAATGATAAATTATTTCTTAGCTTCTAAAATGAAAAAAATTATTTATTTATAGTATAGTGAACAAGTAAAAGTAGACAAAATAATTAAGATTTTTTATGTTTTAAAAAGAATAGCCTATTTTTCTATTTATTCTGTTTAAAACAAAATGACCTGTTTTTTTAATCTTTTTTTATCACACTTTAATTTCAGCTTTCCACATGTCATGTTTAAAACCGCAAAATTATATATCATTTTAAATTATTTGATATAATTTTAATTTAGGATTATAAAATTGCAAAATCTTCTTTATTTTCATAATTTCTTGTCAAGTCAAACTATATTTTTTTTACAACTTTGAAAGTACTTCCTCTGTCTCTATTTACTTGTCCATTTTTTACTTGACATACTTATTAAGAAAATAATAATTGACATAGTTAATTTATCTATTTTAATTTTTACACATATTAATTAATAGAACTTCAAAATCAATTTACTTATTAAAGAGGTTCTACCTTTTAAAAAAATATTAACTCTTTTAATAAATTGAGAGTATAATAAATTAAAAATATTATCTTTTATTGAATAATAGAAAATGACAAGTAAAAAGTTAATATTGAACTAGTAAAAAGGATATAGGGAGTTTTTTTTTCACATATCAATGCTTTATCATTTGGCACGCATCCCAAATTCATCCAAAGAATTTAATATATTAAACTTTTATTAGGGACACATTTTCCTCTTTCTGAACAAGTCTGGTTTTTTCAGAGGAATCCATGGTATAAATTTGAGAAAATGCTATAAATAGTTCCTTAATTATATATGATTAGGTTTAAAATAGTTCCTTAACTATAGACTTAACAGATTTAATTTTTTAACTATTCTAAAATTTATTATTTTTGGTTTCTTAACTATATACTTATCGATTTTAGTCCTTTAATTATACACTTACCGATTTTAGTCCTTTAAGTATTCAAAAACTTATCAGCTTTGGTTTTTGTTCATTTTTTTAACACAAGTAGCTTAGATTTATATTAACGGAACCCATGCCTCGAGAAATTAAATCTTTTAGTAATTTTTTCCGTTGTTTCTCTTTCTCCGCTACTTTTTCTTCAAATTATCCCTATGTGAAGAACCTTAACCTCAATGATTTAAAATAAAATTCACGAGGAAAGAAAATATAAGTTATAATTTTATTCAACATAGGATAAAATGAAGAATATTATTGCTACTAATGACTTTAATATGCTAAACTTTATTATAGAAAGAAAAAAATTATTACCCGTTAAATCTAAAATTTGTACTCCAACAACTTCATTGAACGAAATTTGTTTAATTTTTCAGAAATTGAAATTTATAAAATGATAGATTTGTAATTTTTTATTTTTTTAAAATAGATCAATTTTATTATTCTATTCATTTTATTTTACGTAAAGAAATTTGAGTAAATTAAATAAAATCGCTCTGATTAGCATACTCAAATGTAGATTCAAGTCATTAACAATAATTATATGCTTAATTTTATCCTCTATTAAATAAAATTAGGACTTATATCTTCTTTTCTCATTAATTTTATTTTGAATCCTTGATGTTATTGTTCTTTTCATAAGAGTAGTTTGAAGAAAAAAGGGCGGGGATTACCATTAATACCAGTGGGGATAAAAAAAAAAAAAAAAAAAGGCCGGGGATAGAGAAACAACTTAATAGTTAAGAGACCATTTTAGACCTATTTCTATAGTTAAGGGACTATTTATTGTCAAATTTATGATTAAAATAACTTAACATTAATTAATAACTAATTCTAATACTAACTAATAAAGGGTAAAATTGAAAGAACATTCTAAAAGTAGTGTTGAAAATTGAACAATTAAGTTAATTTGAAAAATGAAAAATGTCTCAACAATTCAATTGATTTGCAATTGAGGCAGTATAGAAAAAGTTTTTAAAATCAACGTTTGTCAGTCTTATATTAGATGGAACATCTTATTAAATTTATTTGTTCCATACTATTATTTGATCACTTAATAAATCAGGATGAAATTTTTTTTTTCTTCTCATTTTACCTCTACAACTTAATAGCTTTTAGAAGTTTAAACAAATTTTAAAAATTCAAAATTTCTTTTTTCAAAAAATTAATTGATATGAATTAAGAATAAAATAATAAAGTTATTCAATCTTTTAATAATTTTTTAATCACCATATAAAATAAAAAGTACTCATCAAAAAGTATAAGTACAATTTCATTAAAAAAATATAGTGACACCTGCATTTGCATGCAATGCGTCGCTCTCTTGGTTGCCAATTTAATTAATTAAAATTCTTATGTTGTTGGAAATCAGCGTCATTTTCATTTGGTCTTAAATATACATAATTTAAAAGTGTGTGATCATTCCCTATACAGGATATTTCTGTTTATATTTTTGAACACAGCATTGGTCATATATATGACACATGTCTATTTTATTATAGATGGGTTTAGTAAACTACATTATCCACTATTTCTTTTTTTTATATATATCTTCTTATCTTAGATATTCCAACGAGGGTAAAGTCTTTACTTTATATAGTAGGTTTAGAATTGATAATGAGACCTGAGTAAATAGATTATGGTTAATAATAGAATTGCTCCTCTCTTAATTAAAAATTTCGGATTTCAGCTTTAATTATTGATTTTTTTTTGGTAGGAACGTTATTTTAAAATGAACTATTGTGCATGTTCGACTAAATCCAAATTTAATCGAAGCTTCAATACAAATTTCGAACACCAAAAAAATTATGGTCATGCGTGATTGGAAATTCTTCAGCAAACCGCATTGTATTTCCTTAAGTAGGTAAGTTAGTTTCCATAAATGTCTTTGATTTAGGCTCCTTATCTGACTTTAATAACAACTTACACTTGCCAGATAAGTTATAAAGATTTATTATATTTATAATGTAATTTAATCGATTAAATACTCTCTCTCTTCTTTTTTTTTTTCTTTTTTTTTGAAATTTATGAAGACATCTCATAAAAATTGCTCCCTTCATTCACTTTCGTTTGTCTACTATAAAAATAGATTTTTATTTTTATTTATTACTTTTAATATATTATTGCAATACAATTAACTTTTTCCTTATTTTATTAAATCAAGTAAACCCAAAATCATTTTTCTAGACTAACTAAAATTATACATTAATTCATATAGTCATATCGACATTGTGTTAAAAGAGTTATACATTTTAAAAAAAATATTTTTAAGAAGCATACAAAATTCAAAATAAATAAATAAAATTGTTCGGAGCATAAAAGTATGTAGTAGTCCTATGAATTGAAATCATGCATGTGTATTGTTCTTGGTTTCAGGTAGGAACTTTCAAGTGAGTTCTCCTCGAGGAATTTTTTTTATAAAAAAAATCTTATTTTTATTACGATTTTTTTTAAAAAAAAAAAAACTAAACTTCAAAAGATATGTTTGAACTTTTTTACTTCAAATTATTCAAACATAACTCCAATTTTTCATTTTTACTTTAAAAATAAAATCATATGTTTTATAATAAAATATAATCAAACGCCTGTCTAGTCCTATTATCCCCACTAGTACGAGCTACATGAAGTGGTTACGAAAAAAGTAATTTGGACCCAGACGATTGTATTTTCTTCATGTCTTCTAGAGTGTGTGTAGGTATATTTAATGTGATTATGTGAACGTATTTTATAGTACTAGTATTTAGATGGGACCTCTTGTGAAGATAATTGTAAGGAGTCGTTTGTTTGAAAAACAATTATTTCAAAATTAATTATTTCACTATATATAAGTTATTTCATCATAGATATAAAATAACTTATTTTATCAATCATCATTATCACAAAAATAGTGAGATAAATAATTCAAAAACTATTTAAAATCTCTAATTAAACAAGAGATAAAATAATTTTATATTCTATTTCAATATTGTTATACCTTATATCTCACGTCAAATGATTCTCAAGTATCTTCCGATTACATTAGAGATTCGAATAGTATAAAACTATTGGCTATTTGTAATCTCCACAATATTTGGTTCCCATATACGTGCTTAAAAATATTACTAAATTTAGTATTATAATGCAACATGCAAATTTTAATTAAGTTAATTAAAATATTAATATTACTCTACTTGCTGTATGCGTGATTTTAATACAAACTAATAAATACAGCCACTTTACTAATCAATGCACACCACATGTCTCTGGCGATTTTTGTACCTCTTTCTCAGACCTTCCTTTTGGTCTCTTCACTTCATAAATATCACATTTCATTTCTTTGATTTCTCAGAAAATTAAAGTTTTTTTTTTTATTTTCCTTTTAAAAGTCAGATTTGAAGCAAAAATCAAGAAGACAATGAAGAGTAAAGTTGTTGTTGAAGATACATTTGTTCACAGTGAAGAGACGAGTCTTACTGTTCAGAAAACTTCTCTTTTCTTCACCGGCGATGGATTCACTGCCTATGACTGCAAGGGCCAGCTAGTTTTCCGAGTTGAAACGTATGGTCCCGATTCTCGTGACCTGGGTGAACTCGTTCTCATGGACGCTACCGGCAGATGCCTTCTCACTGTCCGTCGTAAGGTATAAACTCACTAGCTCAATAATACTTTTTCTGATTTTGCAATTTAGGGAAAACCGAGTTGACTTGGTTATAGCAATTTCTGATTTCTGTGCAATTTTTGAAAACAGAGACCGAGTTTGCACAACAGATGGGAAGGGTATTTAGGGGAAAGAGAAGAGGGGAAAAAACCGATATTCAGCGTGCGTAGATCTTCAATAATCGGAAGATCTAACGTGACGGTAGAGGTATGCAGCAATCCGACGGAGGAGTATCAGATCGAAGGATCATTTGCACAGAGAAATTGCACATTCTTTAACGCCGACAAGGTATCTGTGGCTGAGATTCGACGCAAAGTGGATGCTTGTGCTCATGTGGTGCTAGGAAAAGACGTCTTCTCTCTCTCAATAAAGCCTGGATTTGATAGTGCCTTCGCCATGGGATTAGTTCTCGTGCTTGATCAAATCCAATTTGATGATTTTTCTGATAATCGGGTCGATGCCGACCCAATTATCTCCGACGATCCCAATTTTTCTTCTTAATTTTTCTCTATAAAAGAGTTTTAAATATTATATATTGGTGTATAGTTTTGAACTCTTCGTAAAATTAATCTGTTCCTTTTTGTCTTTAATGTAAAATAAGGAAAATCCTACTAACTGAATCAAAGCATAATAATATGCCCCCATTATTAGAGAAAAGAATCTGAAATTATTCTCAAGTTTTAGCATTGAGGGCGAAAGACAAATTTAATAGTTTCGACTTGTAAAATTTTGCAATTGAACCAACTTCTCTGGTTATACACATTGTTGTGCTCTATTTGGAACGATAAATGATATATTGTTTTTTCATTACCATCTTCCTCGGATAATTTTGTTCATCAAAGCTTAAACGTATGAAAAATTCATCTAGTATCTTTTTTCTCGACGGAATTTGAACATACGATTTCTTCCTTCTTAGTCCACTTTATTAATTACTAAAAAAACACCTTTCATACAATATTCGTCTATTTTGCCCTTTTGGATTTTACTTAAATATTGAATTCGTGGCAAATATATGACGTTGGCCTCTGATTATAATAGTGGAATAATTAATCATATCCCATAGAGGATCAAGATTAGGAAAAAGTGGAAATAGTAAAGATAGGAAAAAGTGAAAGGTTATTTTCATTTTATATTTGACTTTGAATTCTTTTGTTAATCCCATAGGCCATAAGCATAATTTGGTGCAACCTTGTGGTGTCCAATGTAACTCTCCCAGTAACGCTCGTTAATTTCTCGATGATCACGATGAGTTAATTAATATTTGACACTGAGATTATGAAGTTGGGTTGTTTGTTTGTTTATTTATTATGCTTTGATTATAATGAAGGGATTATTATGAGGTAATAAAAACGAGTCAATTATTTTACCCTGATTAATAATGAAAGAATGATATGTTTATCTATAAAAAGTAATTTTATGTTGATGATATTCAAATTCTTATTAATGTATATCCCATTATAGTAATAATTTTTCTTAATGCAAAAAATTGTATTAGGATTATTATTATCCCTTTTAGTGTATTGTATGGTTCACATTGATGTTGGCAATAATAAATGACTTGTCTTAGAACCAATCAACCGTAAAGAAACGTTAAAATTGCTTCAATCAAATATGTAGTATCCTTTTCTTTCTTTCCTTGTCATAGTGGACCTTTAAATGGGACTGCTAGAATCATTTTGCCCTTTCACCCATATTCAAGTTTTTCGAGTTCGGAATTAAAAGTGTCACTTTTTACCTCTAAAATGTATAAAGAGCTATTCAATTTTTGTTTTAATCAAAAGGTACAATTCATTGGTGAGGTAGCGAAACATAACAAACATGTTCGGTGAATCCATAAAACAGACTCAAAATATAAAATTTATAAATTTTGTTGATGAATTGGCATTTCACTATACAAAAATATTTATAACATACTTGGTAAATTAGTGAATTTAATGAGACTAGTAAAATAATAAATTTAAATCTTATATTAACACATGTTAAAAAGTTGAATGAACTCAAATTCGAATATTTCTGTTTTTTCATTTACTCCAAAGTCTTATAATTCTGTTTTGTCGCTTTGATGAATATGGGGATCATATTATGATTCGTATGTCTGGACTCTGGATGGTAACACACGGCCCCACACCTTTAATCAAATATTTGTATTAGCCAATACCTTAACAAGTTAGTGAGGACCCTCTTTCATATATATATATATATATATATAAAAATAATTAAAAAGAGATTAAAAAATTAGTTTGAATGCTACATGTTGCCTAGTATTGATCCATTGAGGAAAGTACATGTTAAAATAATTGAATAGTAAAGGAAACAAATGATTTTCTAATTCATTACTACTATTTTTTTAATTTTATATTTTTTTGTATGAGATTTATTTTTATATCATGGCGCACGATATCATTAATAGTTTCATTCGAGATATGGAGGACATATCTTACAATCATCGACTTTAAAGTTTGAACCGTTGATCACGCCACTAGACATTTGATTAAGACGTTGCTCAGTGATCCGAACAATTATGAGTTATTTTTACATATAAAATATTTGATAAGATTATTTTCTTTA
The DNA here is from genome assembly GCA_029582245.1 of Solanum etuberosum. NCBI lineage: Eukaryota > Viridiplantae > Streptophyta > Magnoliopsida > Solanales > Solanaceae > Solanum > Solanum etuberosum. Next base: position 108,707 of record JAJONR010001243.1, on the reverse strand, counting down.
TTCAAATGGTAGGAAAGCAAAATATCTCATTTCCTCAAAACTCAGAAGGATAATAAAAATTCCATGTGTACTTACACAGTTGTACGAAGACCCATAATTTTGCAGTATTAAAGGCCATATTATCTTCTGCCAAAGTTACATTTACCAATCTTTTCATGTTGTATGAAGATGCATGTAATAATCCCGAATAATGTATATTTTTGCTCTTTAAATAATCAACGCATTACATTAGTTCTTTTTGGGTATACATATCTCTAGTTTTTGTCATAATATATATTTTTTGGGTGTATTTGTTTTATATAAATTTCTTTTATTGTTTAGACCCAGTCCAATCACAATAGGTCCAACTGATCAAGCCCAACCATTCTATTGAGAGTTCACTTCTTCCCAATGTCTTAGGTTAGTTCTAACTTCTAACACAATTTATATTTTACATTTTTCATATGGATTCAACATATTTAAAATAATACGTCAATAAAACATATTATTTCTGACAACTTAAACTTTTAGATGAGATTATCGTCAAATATTTTAACATGTTATCAAATTAATTAGAATGTGGGCGAGGGAGGAGAATCTCACTATGACTTATTATCAAAAAGAATTTTTACATGCTTGGTTCATAATCAAATCCGCACATTAATTACAATTTACAAAACATGCTGAAGATGATAGATAAGTAAATAAAATGTGTTATCTCTAACTTAAATTTTCATATGAGATAGTCACTTACTTCAACAAAACATCTACTGCTCCTGCTGAACTGAACTCTACAAGACAAATTAAGAAGCCAATTTATCTCCTACTATTTCAATATTAGGCATCCACACTATTCCATTTTTGGCTCGTGTCCAATTAATTTCCATGTGAAATTAAACAGACAAATATATAATTGATTTAAATCATAAAGCATCGAGAAAATTAAAAAGAATCTATCATAATCACTAATCAGAAATCAACTTTATGTTAGTCTGATTTGCTTTATTACAATTTTTATAAACCGAAAGACTTAGAATTGATGTGATTTTTTAAAAAGAAAAGGTCCTCTGAAACCTAACAATACGAGGATAGACAATTGTTGGATCTTTCATCTTCAATAGGCCGGTGGACTAGATTAATTGCAAAGTGGAAATTAAAGTTCCAAAATTTGGCTAATTCAACTCATCAAAAGTTGTATAATTTGGAAAAAAGACTGATTATTTAGTCCACTGACTCCTTAAACCTGATCATACTCCAACACTAATTAGCTTTTCTCCTCCAATTTACAAATAAAGCTAATTAAGAATGTTGACTGATGAAGCTATTTTTTTGTTCTCCATAATTTTTTCCAAACAATATATACCTTATCAAAAGTTTTATGCTCCGCCTGGTCAAATACTTTATTGATGAAATGAATATATATATACGAAATTCTAAAAGAGAGAAAAATTACGTTACGTTGTAGCTTGAGCTATTGGTCAATGAACCAAAAATTTCAAAGAAAGCTTCATGGCTTTCGAAATATGGCAACCCCATTCACTTTGGTATGTCATATATTCAAACATATGACTAAACAGTGTGAAACTGCACACTATGATCAAGACTAACGGCTTTTGTATTGTCTGTTCTAGAAATGGTGTTTTTCTAAATCAAGAAATTGCATCAACTTTGGGTTCCATTGTGTGATAAAATAAAAGATATTTACACCATCAACTACCTTTCGAATTTTTCGAGATTAAACTAGCTATGTCTTTTTTTTACAGTAATATTTTTATATATTTTCAATTGTCAATTACTATAAATCTACCACCGGTCCATTTTAATTGTCCTACTAACTAAAAGTAGTTGTTCAAATCATTTTAGAAAATTAAAGTAATATTAAATATATTTTTTCATCTTTATCCTTAATAAATGTGGAGTGAGATTAGTTAATATGGTGAAAAAAGTAATCTTTAACTAATGAGATAAAAAGGTAAATAAGAATAATTTAGATAAATTATTTTTCTCGTTAATATTTTTTCAAAAGCCGTACAAAGAAAAATATGACAAGTAAAAATGAATAGAAAGGAGAACGTGATTTATTAAAGTTGTTGGCGTCAAAGTACGAAATGCCTTGCATGTACGTAATTTACGACTATATTATGTCACATGAGCCATTATTGTGGATTTTAAAATTTTCTAAAGTAAAAGACATTTAATAGCATTTCGTATTTTGAATCGCAGTACGTATACAAATGCGACCACTAAATCCAAATATAGAGTTAAAAAGGGACAATAATGAATGGACCATGCTGAGACATGTACCCAGGAAATTAATTAAATTGTAAGAATATTTCACTTTAAAAAAATAAAAAAATAATAAAGAAATAAAAAAATAAAATTCACATGTGTTGAGATCGAGATCGTATTGTCATTTTCTTAATTAGTCATCGAAATCTTTTAACCTCATGATCTAATTTTATTGTTTGAAGTCAAGAAAATATTTTTCTTAACATGATATTAAATACGATAGACACAAAGCCTTTGTTCAGTTTTCTAATGTCGGCTTCACATATTAAGTTATACAGATGTCCAAATATTTATTATGTCATAGAGTTGTTAGAGTGCTCCTTGTTAATTGAGGGGAATGAATTGTTAGAAATGTTTTCTGCGTTAGAAAGTTAAAATATATAATATATTCTAAAGTTTTTCTCATCAAACATATACAAGTTAAAATGCAAATTGAGACTGTGGGAATAGTTAAGCGTATTGTGACTAGCTAAATATGTATCACAACGAGGTTGGTAAAATATGAAATTTATTTAGTCTATTCATCATAATATTTGTTTTTACATGGAAATTGTTGTTTTTTTTAATTAAAAAAACGAGTCATTTATATTGAACAAATTAAATTGGGAGGTAGGCTAATTGCAATTTTCAATCCCCAGTCAACGTTACATTTATAATTTTATTGACCTTTATTTGAGGATAGTTGTGTTACTTACGTAGTTACGTTGCAAAAGTTTTTGCAAAGGGTTTAACTCAATTATCAATTAGGAGTCAATCATGTCACTTTAATTAGGGGTGACATTTGGATCATTCGGTTTTAATATGAAAATTTTGATTTAATTTCAATTTTTGGATTGAAGAAATTATAATTAAAAATAAGTTTTGACTGGATTGGATTGTTTTAGTTTGGTTAGAATTAATTGGTTTTTTGCTAGCAAAGTTACCTCCCTTTTACAACCAACCACATATCACCCACTATTTTCATATTTATTGTCATCTCTACGAGAAACAAAATTATGTATAGCGGCTACTATTGAACCGTTGTATTCAAAGCAGAATTAATGCGGACATGAATTTAAAATTTTAATCCAATGATTTATCTGTAGTGGATCACTGCAATATTGAAAAAAATATCAACTTTAAATTGATTAGGTGACACATTTATAAGTCGACCAAAATAATCTTCAGACTATAGATGTATAATGGCAAAGAGTACTTTATTTAAACCTTAAACTCATAAAATATCCCAAATACAATCATCAATTAAAACAAAACTGAATCCGATACAATCTAGTATTGTTACATCATAGTATAAAAACTATATGAATCTCAAAACATCCTTAAATTAATGAAAAATGGCCAAGGCAATTGCGGATAGACTGAGCATAAAACTGGCCAATACGGTCGTTGAGGATGAAGGCGGAGGAGGAACAACACCACCACCGGGAACGGAGCCTGTAGGTCCACGTCCATCAACAGATGGTGTAGGTGGGTTAGTTCTTCCTGGAGTACTACTGCTGTCGGAAACTGAAATTTCTAATTTCTGTCCACCTAGGCAGTGTGTGCCAAAAGTACAAATGAAATAGTGATCTCCAGTAGAATTAAGAGTTATATTTGCTGGTCCTGTCATTATGGCAGCGCCTATGGCATTCTGCATATTGCATCCATCGAACGAACTTTCTTCTACTTGTAGCACGTCATGTCGACCGGTCGTAAAATTGAACACTGTCAAAATTAAAATAAGAAACATAGTAACATAATAAGAATTAGTTTAATTTGAAGGATATAATCTAATGCAAAATTGAGAAATTAATTAAGTATATATATATACATACGTAGAGTATCGCCAATTCTGAATGTTTTTCCATCAGCCCAATTTGTATAAGCTACCGCGCCATTGCTTGGTACGATCCAACCCATGTTGTCCCCTACCACATGCTCCGTTTGTGCTGCCGTGTCTTGCACCATACTTGCGATGGCTAAAGCACTAAAGACGATCATGTACAACATTTTGTCCATGTCTTAATTTTTTGGTAACGTTATTTTTTGCACTTTATTGCTAGGGAAGGATGAGATGTGTATAGCTAGCAATATGATTCTCTATATATAAGAGAAGGGATTTTGAATTGGTCTAAACTTTCAACTTGCGTGGTGCTTGGTTACGACTTTCTATTATAGCAAGAGTGATGGGAATTTAATGTTGGTTGGACCATTGGGACATCAAGAAAAAAATGAGCAGGAAATTAGAACTCGAAGGAGAAAAGTAGAAGGCGGGCTAATTCAACTCCCCTAAATAATCAAAAATATATAATTAATGAAAGTCAATACACACTTGACTTGAACCTTTCATATTACGGTACGTGAGACTTATATCTATTTTTCTATACTACAATCAAGAAGTTGATTTACAGCTGATAGTTAAACTAAGTTCCTCTACTATATTAAGAATTACCAACAAAATTAATTAAGGGCTAATAATTTTAGTTTAGATTATTTAGGCTAGCAAACACGCTAGGGTTTCATTAGTTAATGGCAAGGAAACTTACGAGATGATATGATATGAATGCATCCAAAGGACATTTATAAAATTATAGAATTGAACTATTTCGGATTGAATTTAGAGACAAATTTAAATAAAATAGCGGGATAACTTATCCGGAATTGTAGATAAAAGCAAATCGTGCGAAGTAAAAGTTTTAATGGGGGTGATCAAAATCAACACTAATGGAAGTTTCTTAAAGGACTTAGGAAGAGCAGGTATATTGCCGTATTAGTGGTGTGGTAAGAAGGGTTTTTTTTACCAAAACAAACCATTATTAAAAGGAAAAAAAGCTAAATATACCCCTGAACTATCGTTAATGGTATATAGATACCCTTCGTCATACTTTTGGGCATTGGTGCCCCTGCCGTCCAAAAACTAGAACATATTTGCCCTTCACTCTATCGGAAGACCAAATAGGGATACGTGGCACAATACTACGGAGGGACCCGGTTTGACCCATTAATTAATCCCAAAATTTCAAAACCCAATAACTAGATTTGACAAAGTAACGTTAAGATTCACTCCCAGTAACGTTACTGTGAAATACGTTTACACTAGTTTTGTAACTTTTTTTTTAAATAACGTATTATTTTGGTGAATTGATTTAATAATTGGTTATTTTGTTTAAACGACTTCTGAAAAATAAAGTGAAATGCAAATTAAAAGTGTATGCAAGTTAAAAGGCTAGTTCAGCGAAACAGGGGAATAATTAGAACCGTCTTAATAACGTAGACAGTAAAATAGAATGTTTTTTTTTTGTTTATTTATGATCACTTTGAATTTTAAAAGATCTTCTTTTGTTAACGAAGAAATGAATCAACTAATATGCGAGATATCAAAAGTATACCCCTGATGAACGATACGTTAATAATCTTCATGGATCATGGATGATACGGTTTAAAATCCAAAATTTGGAACTAAAAAAGCTTTTAAAGATCTACTCCTTCCAGTAGCTAGTTGTTTAATGTGTACGAATGACGATGTCTTGCATTCATTGGTTTGGTATAATACATGCAATTGAGTTTTCATGGTTGGATCATGAATTTACTGTCAATTTGAAACACTATAAAGCTAAGTTTGAAAACTTTAAATCGGGTCTGTGAAGCCTTATACGTATCACCCAGGTTTAACTAAAGGTAAATTTATTTATTTTGCATCAATGGACATGGTAAAACTATCATCTTTACTTGCTTGGTATATGTGAAGAGAGAAAAAGAAATGGCATTATTTATTGTTACAACCTGAAAGAATCATTATACTGTTATAACTTGAAATTATTAGTCATATAAATGTCATTTATAAAATTTTCACGTATTAATATCACTTTAAATAAGATCAGGTGTGTAATAAATCGTCAGGATAGTTAAAGTGTATGACTGACTTTTTGGGACAAGTTTAGGAGGGAATCTATGCCTTTTTTCAATTTTAAAAGATCTTCTTTTGTTCTCGCAGAAATGAATCAACTAATATGCGAGTTATCAAACCTGTAAGAAGTATACCCTTGATGAACGTTACGTTAAGCTTTTAAAGATTAATGTGTACAAATGACGATGTCTTGCCTTCATTTGATTTGGTATAACACATGCAATTGAGTTTTCATGGTTACATCATGAATTTACTGTCAATTTGAAACACCTTAAAGCTAAATTTGAAAACTTTAAAGTATCACCCAGATTTTAACTAAAGATAAATTTATTTATTTTGCATCAAGGAACATGGTAAAACTATCATCTTTACATACTTGGTATGAATTACTGCATAATTATTCACCATATTGGATCAACAAATAATGGTTACACTGTATTGTAAAATACACCATAACTGTTTATTTATAGATTATTTATTCGATACTACAAGGGACATATATAAACAGGGGACATGCCTACTGTACCAAAATAATCTGCACTGATGATGATCGTAAAAACAATACAACAATTTTACTGCCACTCATAAAACAAAACTCAATCCAATAATTAAAAAAAATCCATCACATGATTATTACGTATAATATTGTAGTATAAACTAGGAAGCTCAACACCTCCTTAATTTGCCCAATTTAAAGTAAAGTGGCCAAGGCAATGGTGGACAGACTGAGTACAAAACTAGCCAACACAGTCGTTGAGCACGACCACCTGGAACAGAATTTGAAGGGCCAGCAGCAGAGGGTGTAGGTGCACAAGCTTCTGGTTGTCGCACAACAGGAGTTGTTGGATTGCTCGGGTTGGCTCCTGGAGTTTCATTGCTGCTGGAAACTGTAATAGCTAATTTCTGGCCATTTAGGCAGTGCATACCAAAAGTACAAATATAGTAGTGTTCTCCAGTAGAGAGTTTAGAGTCATATTTGCTGGGAAAACGTTCAGCGTTGGCGACACTCTAGGTATATATGCTTAATTTCTCACTCCATTTTCATTTATGATATCCTCAGATTAATTTAAACTAAGTGTTTACACATATTACAGTATTCAATTTTGTGACCGACCGACATGACGTGCTGCAAGTAGAAAAAACATCGTTCGATGGTTTTGTATAAGCTGCCGCGCCATTGCTTGGTATGATCCAACCCATGGTGTCCCCAACCACATGCACCGTTTGAGCTGTTGCGTCTTGCATCATACTTGCAAAGGCTAAAACACCAAAGACGATCATGCACAACATTTTGTCCATGTCTTTTCCTTTTTGGTAACTTTTTGAAATTTTTGGAAGGGATACTATGTATCACAACTGAGGAAGTTGATGATGGCTACGCAGTAACTTAGGGTAGGATGAGATGCCTAGATAGACAATATGGTTCTGTATATATAAGGGAAGGGATTTTTGAATTGGTTTAAACTCTTAAATTGCGTGATGCTGGGTCTTGGATTTCTATTATCGCAAGAGCGGTGAGAAATCAAAGTAGAATTTAATGTTGATTGGACAATTGGGACATTAACAGGGAAATGAGCTAGAAAGAAGAACCCGAAAGAGATGTTGGAAAATAAGGCTAATTCAACTCCCAAAATAATCAAATTGGACACTTGACTTGGAAGTTGAACCTTTCTTTTTACGATACCTGGACTTCACAGTTTTGCAATACGATAGACGAAAATGATTTGCAACTGCCAAGTAAGGTTCCTTCCTCCTTTGTTTATCAGAAAAAATATTGCTTCTTACTTCCTCACCCTTTAAAAAAACTACATATTTTTGATAGCTTTAATCCTGTGAGAATTTTTGTTTAAACTAATACACTTTGTTACTATAAAAACAATCATGAATCCATGATACAAATTTGCAATCGACTCTCTCTTTAATTAGCTAGAATTTCAATCTCCCAAGTTTACAACTCAGTTGTAAGGTCTAACCATCTGAGCTCGAGACACTCCGCTATTTCTTAAGACATTTTCTACGTTATATATTGAATTTCAGCAGTACCAATAAACAAGTTGACATTTATTTATGTTAGTAAGATACAAGAAGACCACAATATATCACAGTACAGATCACGAAAGTTGATCTCTAAAACGCTAATTCCTAAACTACTTAACACACTATTACGATCGTCCAAGTACGATGAAACATGCACTGGACGAAGGCCGAATTTATTTTAGATGCGACACTCAACAACTAATGGTTGCAGCAGATTGATGTTGTGGGGTATGTGCTCGCTCTGGCTGGTTAATCTGGCCATTATCCATCACCAGGCCAGCCCTGTTCTTATTTTTCTCCTCCTCCACCGAACTAGGCTCTTCACGGAAACCACTAGCTTCTCCAGCAGATGCAGGGTCCTGAATGTTGTACGTCTCTCCTCCTGCGACATTTCTTTCTGGTGTACCCTTATCTGGAATGTCGTGATTCATGTCATCTGCTCCACTAATGTCTATATCAATCTGGGACTCTAGATTTTCCCCGTATCCTGGTTTCTCCCCGACTTCTATTCCTGCTTCAGCAGCATTTGTTTCTCCAATTACAGCATTTGCAAACACTCCCTTGAAATAGTCCTTGTCCATGGAATCATTCCAGAAGTCCGCATCAATTGTGATAGTCTCCGCTGTAACATTTTCAGCCATTTTACCTCCATCCTCAACCTGAATGTCATTGCTGGCCTCAGTTTTCCTATCTGAAACCTCTGTACCAGACATTTCCTTTTCTTTTTTATGCTCTGTATTTTCCTTATTACCGCCCATCTCATCCTCCTTGTCCTCCATTTCAACTTCTACTATAGTCTCCTCTGTGTCATTTTGAGCCAGTTTGCCTCCATCCTCGGCTGGAGCGTCATTACATGCTACATATTTCTGCCTCTGCAAGACCTCTCCACCAGACAATTCCTCTTCTTTCTTGTGCTCTGTGTCTACTTCCTTATCCACCATTTCATCTTCTACTATATTCTCCTCCTTCTCCAAGCCTTCCTTTTCTTCTATGGCAGATTCCATGTCTTTCTTGTCCATGTTTTCCTTCTCTACATTTGCTGCATCCATTTCCTCTTCTTTTTTTGATGATGAAGACGTACGTTGTCGTTTCTTTGCCGGCTCAAGCACTGCTGGAAGTGGCATTGCCTTAACCTTCTGACTGATCCGTGCTGATCTCCTCGGAGCCTCACCAGTAGTCCAATCAAATTCTGACATACCAGGATTTCGATCGTGTGTTTTCAGGTACTTCTCCAACTGCCTCTTATTCCTTATCTCCTCTCCTGTTGGAGCAACAAATACAACCTCATTCATCTTTGCTCTAACCCCTTTTATCGGCATGAGCTGCAAATTAACAGATAAGAGGAAAATACATAAGGTATCCAACTATGCTTCGCAAGAAAGCTAAGTAGCACACTATACAGGACTCTTCACTCATCAATAATGATATTGAGAACATGGATACGGAAATCTAGCTCGTGAACAGAATAATTAAACAAAGCTCAAAACAGACACCGAAAAGAAAGAGAACTATTAATTACTTCCCATTTGGTACCTCACGATTCCCTCCGAACTTTTGAGATGGCACAAGTCATGGTGGTTGTCCATATAAGCTTATTTAGGTTTCCAGCTTAGTGAACAGAAACAGTATTATTCATAATTGTAATTCTTGTATTGTTGGTTTACTAATTATTTCTGAATGAAATTTAGATAGGAGTTTCTCCCATCTGCCTGCCCTTTACTCCTCCTATCCCATATTCCACTATATTGTCATCCACAGTTCATGGTAAACTTGTTGTGACAACAAAACTGAAATTTCTGCAAGAAGCTCAGAGGAAACTCAAGCTTTTGCAACAATAAAAATCAGCTTCTGCTACATAACCAAAAACTAAACTTTGTTGCCTTAATCTTGCCTGTTAAACAGATCACTAATTCTCTCTCTCTCCTAAACTCAACTCTCCAATCAACAAGAAGAACAAACAAGAGAAAACTCACTCGAATCTTATACTCCATATTAGATGAAGTCAGAAATAAAAAGTAGAAGAAATTACTCAACTAGTAACTGAAATAAGAGAAAATAAACAGAAATAATAACTGAAAGCCATAAGAAACAATTTGAGCGAAACTGTAACATATTCAAGACAAGCAGAACAGTAGTAACATACATAGCCTGCTAGAGCAGAAGAACAAACAACACTAAAATTATTGGTAAAAAAGAAGAAGAAATTACCAGTTTTTTCCAAGGCGAAGGCGCAGGAAGCTCCACAGGCGAAACGTCCATATTATTACTAGCCATTATTGTCTCCTCCAAATATCAAAACTCAAAAACAACAACTTAGCTCTGTTTTTGCTTCAAAAAACCGTAGTTTTACTTGCTTGACACATACTTAAAAGACGCCGCAACTCATACGAAACCGCCTCAAACACGCAACAGATTTATCACACGTCACACAAGTGGACGGATAGGATTTGTTGAATAAAGCCTGTTATGGGATAGGGTGACTATTCTTCTTTTCAGTGATTTACGAGTTTAGACACGTGGTGTCTGATGACGTGCTCCATTTTTGGATTAGTTCATGGCTTACTTTTTTTTTTTCTTTTCCCCAGTGGATAACGTTCCCCAAAACTCTATTAACTCTGAATTTAAATATGGGATTTTGGGTCCGGTAGCGCAAGTCATCTTTCTTACGCAATCTCCTTTAATTACTACTTCTATTAAAACAGAAGGACGGTTAAATCAAACCTTGGGAGCTTACTGTTACAAATATAGTAGTTCAAACATTAGTTTACAAATAACTTCTGAAAAGCTTTGCAGCTCCTTCCATTCAAATTATTGTACATTGGTTTGAAAATATGTAAAAAATCTCTCTCTCCCCTTTTTCTTGGTCTATATCTTTTGTTGTTTTGGTGTTTTATTACTATTATCTTTTGATATTTCTTTAGTATTATTTTATAACAGAAACATATTTATCAGTAAATATTTTTTAAAAAGAAGATGCACATTCATTAGTCATGATCAATAGCCTTGTTGTTAACGAACAAGGATCGTAATGGACCTCTTAATTAGAGGCTCAGGTTCAAGTCTTCACGAGTATGAAATTGTCTTTGTTAGACAGCTTTTTACTATGAGAGATCAAAAATAATAACCTTCTTGATAAAGTTTCATAATTTTCCAGTACCAAAATTCATAATGCTTCAGTGGAAATATCCTTTTTTTCTCAAAAACTTTAGAGGTTTGTTTAATTCTCTCAATTATTTACTTGACAGGAAAATAGAATAAGGAAATAGTTCTGATAATTAACAATTTATTCAAATATCACTTCATCATTATTCAATTGAATTCAAGACTTTTGAGAATCTTCCAGCACACTCCGCAATATGGTGGTAGCCCAAGTCTATATTGGACTAGTTCAAGCATGGATTAACATGAAATACAAGCCCAAGAAAATGGCCCAATCTTAAAGAGCAAACAAATCGATGAATTTTGATATGTGCTAATGAGAGGTAGCAAGTATTTAAAGGGGCCGGGTAAGATGCCCCAACACTACCTTTATAAACACTTGGAACTTGTGTTTTTATGGAAAATAATGAGTTTTTATCAAACTACAAAACAACTCATTTTATGCATTATTAATTGAGAAACAACGCGAAGTATACAAATTATAATACTCAGACATCACAAAATTAAAATAGTTTTTATTAGTCCTTGTAAAAGAGACCAAAGGAAAAACTCTTCATAGTCGAGAGCAATCTATTTCATAGCTACTTATATACTAGCAGTAGTTATTAGTTATCTAAACCATGTGCTCAAGAGTCTGATTAACATGGAAAGAGGCTGTGAAACTAAGAAGCAGCAGTCAAGGGAGGTCGATGAGACGGTGCACCAAAGAAGTTGTGGGCTGGTGCTGAATTCTCATGTTGTATATCAAATTGCCTATTCAGTTCATCTTCCTCACCCTCATTCTCATCTTCTACATCAGCATCCCACAGGAATCGAGCATAAGAGGCCAGTATGTAGCTGGAATAATACCCGTTCGTCACGTCACATTAGAAGTCAAAATAAAACATGTCATCGTAATGTTAGCCTGATCAATTTGTTGAAGCATGTGACCATCTCATTTAAAAGTTTGCTATTAAACAAATGTTATTTTTATTTATTTAGTTATGTCTTTCAACACCCCTCACGTGCGGTATGCTCTTTTTTCATGAGCCAAGCACGTGAAAATTCTTTTTGATAATGGATGACAGTGAGACTCGATTTCCAGAGTTCTTGCTTGCTTTGATACCATGTTGATTAGGTTCAAAATCCAAATCTTTAATATGATATCAGAGCATGCAAAAGTCTTTGGGATCAAATTTTACCATCACTCATTATCAAAAAGATAGTTACACGTGTTTGGCCACAAATAACGAATCAAACCCACACGTAAGGGGACAATCGACCACCAAGATATTTTTGAGAGAGTGGACAAATAGCTCCAAAAAAAAAAGTGGGCCCATCTGGTAGAGCCATTCATTGAGGCTGGAACCAATTGGAGGTTCCATGAATCGTAAACATGATAACAATGCCCAGAAAGTGACATACATAACAATCTCTATTCTAGTAAAAGATTTCAAATCTTAAAAAGGAAATGCAGAGCATATGCATACCAGTCATCAGGGTCAGATTTCACAGCTTGATCAAAGTAAGTGTGGGCACGAGCAGCGTCTTTCTGAGTTTGCCATATCAGTTCAGCGTAGAGTGACAACGCATTACCATCATTTGGGTTTGCTAAAATCGCTCTTCCGCAGTATTCCTCAGCTTTTTCTAAATCAGCCCTAACCTGTTTGCATCAATAATTGGCAGCCCACGAATCAATAAATCATTGTAGTAGTAAAAAAATGAATCAATTATACAACTCAAAAACAAAATTAGGCAGAAGCGGAGGCGGATGGAGCTGTGAATAGCACAATTTTGAACCCATCAAGTCAAAATTCTGGATCTGAATTTATAAAATTAACAGAGGCAGAGGAAGTCTTATCTAGAATTGTTTTACCTCTTTCAAGAATCTGGCATAGTTGGCCAGAAGGAGACCATTTCCTGGGTTGGCTTCGATCATTTTCTGGTAATAGGCATCTATACTATCATGCCCATGCCAACTATTTGAATCCTGAGAATCAGACCCATCTCCACCATGCGACCCTCCGCTACCTCCGCCACCGCAAACTTTACCTCCTCCTCCTCCACCTACACCACCCGCCACCAGAGACTGCAACACCCTCCCTTTCTCCTCAACCGCCACACTAGCCTCCTCCTCCGCATTCCCCAAACCAGAATTCGACAACAACCTCCTCACCTCCGTCGAACCCACTTCGTTATTCTTCAGCTTCGGCGTCTTTGCCTCTCTTTTTGTCTTGTTTTTGTTCTTCTTCGGAACAGCTGGATCTCGTGGGTCCAACTCACACATACACCTATTAGGTGCATGTTTCGTCGGAGACGTATGTTTCGCCGGAGATTCATCCGGACCAAACGACGTCGACATTAACACAGATCGTGTCCTGTTCAATTGATGGGTCGTTATGGGTAGTAAATCAGATTCCGGCGACGACCCACATGATTTTGGTTTCCATGAATTGAGTAAAGGGGTTGATGAGCTTCTCAATAACATCTTTTTCGTCTGATCAATTTGCAGATCGGTTTATCTGATTCAGAAGCAAAAGGCGAGTAACCTCCGCTGCCCTCCTTTGGGGGAGAGAGTGTGAAGTTGTTGGCGCAATGGATTGAATGGTTTTATAGAAGCAAAATAATCGCCGATAGGAATAAATCTAAAACCGTTGATTGGCCAAATAAAGCGGAAACGACAAAAGTCAAGAGTAAAATAAATCGATACGCTGAATATTTTAAGAGGTGACTACGACGTATAAATCAACGGTGCTAAATGAGCTCCCTAAGCCAACCATACTGCCGTGGGCCAAGTTCCAAATATGATGGAAACTTACATATAAATGTATCTTTTCTAGGTTATTGATCGACATGATTGAAATATTCCTCCGTCCTGTATTAAATCCACAAAGAATGGTCTAGTTTGATTTGATACGAAATTTAAGAAAAAATAAAGAAGACTTTTGAATTCTTTGATTCTAAATTAAAGTTATGTCAAATATACAAAATTATTCTTTAATCTTGTGGCCTTAAACATGTCACATGAAAAGCTGAAATTAAAATGTTACCAAAAAAAAGAAAAATGTCATTCTTTTTGAAACGGATAGAGTATGTATTACCTTACTAAAATTAGTTATTCCATATTAATTGTTCATCTTAATAAATCAAAAAAATATGCTATATATATTATACACACAATTAGATAGTCCAAAGATATTGGTCAATTATTTTCACTTCCACGATCACTTGACTATGTAAAAATTAGCATTCGTTTTCACTCCCACGATCACTCGTAAAAATTAGCCCGAATGATACAATTTTTGGACATGTTTAAAATGTAATCGTGAAATATGAAATTTTTAAGGCAAAAATAATACTATATGAACAAGAAGAATACTCCCCAACTTAAACACTAACAACTTCATAAAACTTCGATAGCGTTTAAATTCTTTTTATGGGTTCAGACTTTATCAAATTTCAGAAATAATTAATGGAGTTTAATCTTTCACACTTGAAGGGTAAAAATTTATATATAATTTCAAATTTCATGGAATTCAAATTTTCGGAACTAAGTTCTACAAATTTGTTATTCTTAAGCTTCATGAATGATTCATGTCGTTCAAAATCTTTTTTAGTCAAAATTTCAAAGAACAATACATGGAATTCAAACTTCACAATTATATTGTGAAAATTAGTTGGGAGTTTCAAACCAAACTTTTATCAATTCAAAGTTGAAACTCCAGGTTCATGGAATTCAAGGTAATAAATGTTCAAAAACTCAAATAACATTTCCCTATAGTTTTCCGCGTTTAAACTTGACGTATTTTTGCCATCAGTATCCTCACATTAAAAAGAAGTTAAGACACTGAATTATTTTCCAACACTTCCAAAAAAAAGGACTTTCAAAGATGGTGTTCACTATTGAGAATCTACGGCTCAGAAAGGTCGATGATTGAATAGCATATGCAATTGCTCCATCTTTATAATTACACACTCGGGCCCAACTAGTTATAGTAACCTTTTTCGAGACCTTTTTTTGGTACAAGAAATTGTAACTATTCCATTGCAATTTAAATTTCTAAATTCTAAATAATTTTGTAACACACACATGTATAAGTTGGGTTACCAGTTAGTTACTAATGAGAAAGGTTCATACTGTTAAATAACACCAAATCAAAAGGAAGACGACGAGAGATATTTTGGGACAGTGTGGCTCCACCTTTCTCAAATGATTGAATCTTCCTAGCAGCAGTCACATAATTGCAAATTGACGCAGATTATTTTTGCATGTTGAAAACGACTCGAACAAACAGTTCCTCCTCATTTCCTTCTTTAAGTTTCCACATACTGACGTCAAAAACACTTCAAATTCATGGAATTTTACACAGGTTGAACATTTCAAAGACTCAAGATCCCTCAATTATTCTACCAAAGATTCCATCTGAATATAACTGAGGACTATTTTGGGGTTTGATGGCACATCTAATGCATGAATAAAACGATACTAAAGTTAAGTTAAAGGAGGTCCCTGTTGACAATGATTCAACATAACCATTAACCAAACACGTTATAATACAGACAATCAAAAGTGTTAAGAACCACATTGTTACTAGACGTCTAGTTGGTTCATTCCGATGTTTGCTAGCCAGTCATCAATAATGGAATGGAATGCCAGATAAAGGTACCAGAAGGGGACCAGATACCAATCTTCTCTTTTCTGGTACCAGAGGAAGATGGTCCTGCTTTTAATGTACAAATGGAAGTTTTAAACAACTTCCAGCATTGCGAGTTTCCAGTTTCATTCATACCCCTATAGCAATAGTTCAAATGAATATGCTCCAGTTAAAAGTAGGCAGATTATACTCTTTCTCGAGCAAATCTACAATCTAATACAGTAGAAGGAACACAAATGAACTATCTATCACATTGTAGATGGCCTTGAAATAGACAACAATTACCGCCTTCACAGAAAACTATGTTTTTCAGTACCCTGTCATAGCTCCAACCGCAAAGCTCTTATGTCATAGCCCTGAGGACTCTAGGCACAACTGAATTTAAAAATACATATTATGCTTGGCTCATTAAGTTTTTCTTAAATTTCCATTCACTCACAGAAGGAAAAGTAACAGAAAAGAGAACAATTATTGTTGATGCATAGAGTTATTTAGTATTTCATTTATAATAACTGGCATAGAGATATTAAACAGCCGTAATGATAAGTTTCAAGGCAACTCCAGGACATCTTACATCCCAGCTGTTTTACTTGTTTGTCGCATACAAACAGCATCTAGAACGTGGCATTTATGATCTTATAAAGCAAGACTTATTTGAATACGAGTACTAAACCACGTTACTCGAAAACAAGGAAGATTTGCAAGTCTTCAATCAACAGTTCAGGTAGAGCAGAAATAGCTCCCGCATGAAATACACACCACATTCACCAAGGAAAAGACACTAATAGTTGCTTCAGCTCATTAGATCTCAATTGCTCCAAATTCTTCTTTCATAAATAAAACAATATGTTCTACCCTAAGATATGCGGTACAAATCTACATTTCCTTTCACAAGGATGAAACCCACAACCACATGTTTTCCAATCTACCATGCAGATACGCTGAAGGTATTAATCTTTACTTACTTGATCAGCATCAAGTTTAAAAAGATAAGGAAAGAGGACGAGGTTTGTGATCTTCAGAAATTCAGATGCACGAGTATTTGTAGAACTGATACTTTCAAAACTTCCTCGAGGAAACTACTTTAAAACATGTTAAGTCTGATAGCTCTGGTATTAGATAGCAACAACATACTAATTATTTAGGTTTTCTTTTTTCGATTCAAACCAACACACATCACGAGAAAGAGAGAGAGAGAGAGAGAGAGAGAGGAAAAGAGCACTGCATTTCCCAAGATGAGAGAAATTAAGGAGCACTGCAATAGACTCTAATCCCATATAATTGTACAGAAGATTTTACTCTTAAGGCTCTAAAGGAGTAAAATCACAGCATGAATGAACTAATGCTAGTTGGGCTAACAAGGAGCTCTAAACTACCTTTTAGTGAAGTATACAGAAGAATATCCATTCTTTCAGTAACTCTAAACAACTTTAGACACTAAATTTCTCCTCTTTTTCCTTTTTCCCTTTTGCTCCCCATGCTTTACACTATCATGTAAGACAACATCAGGAGTTAATTGTACAGGATAACATAAAGCTTCTTACAATTTTATCTTCTAAATCGAGAACCCTTGTTCGGTCTGCCATCGTTCTTCCCATCCCACACAGAATACCAGAAGAAAAGTGACATCCAAAATAAGACAGCAAAAAATATCCGCAAGGTGTCTTGTGCTTTGGAGAAAGAAGACATGATACCTGGTTAAGAAATTTAAACATTTGTCAGGGATCCTTAACAATATGAGCACTGTTACCGCATATGCTCAAGGAAAAAGACTTCCATAAGTTTGAGAAGAAGAGTTAACAATGTCAAAGTTACTGGCATGCTCAATCAACATACCTTCTCAGATTATCACTAAAGTCTGATGCATCTTGACCATCAGCATCTCATATAATCAATTATAAATAAAGCAAGAGGGGAATACCTTTAGTACAGAAATAGAGCACAAACCAGCTCCATCATCAGACCAAAAATAATAGCACAGCAGACAAGGTATGCTAAGCCATTAAATTAATAACAGAATGAAATTTCAGGCGAACTTGAAATTTGACTATTTTTTCTATGGCAATTGCTAATCCTGATGAATTCTCATCATGGGAACATGTCCTTACCGTGGATAAAACAGCTGCCTGATATCTTTAGCTGAATCTCCACCCCCACCCCACACACAAAAAAAAAAGGAAGAAGAAGAAGAAGAACAATAAAAGGATGTAAAAATATTGGACTCAGGCTATTGAGCAAGTGACCCATATCATTCATTGGACAATTACTGAATTTGATACGCTGCGAATGAAACATTCTAACTATATGGTGGTGGTTGTTTGGCCTGTCAATGCCTAAACTCTGTTAATAATGCCAACTGATCATTTCATAAACGGTTAAAGGGAGTCCAAAAATAAAAGTGCACTGGCCATAATTTATTAATTACAATAGTACTCAACTCATTCCCACCCATTACCTCCAAGTTATGATGTATGTATTGTCTTTGTCATCCACATTTTTAGTTTTCTCTGATGGTTAGCCTCCAGATATCCATGTAATTTGCAGACCAAACATTTGGTTATCCATTTAGCAGATCATTTGCTACACTGTATCCAGGAATGCCTTAGAGCTATGTTAAATGGACATGGGCAGGAATAATATATGGGTGGGAATGATTTATCACTTAACACCTAGGATTAGGGGTACGGAAAGAAGTATGGGTGTGCTGGATACGGCAATCAAATGTACAAAAATTAATTGAAAAGATATTGAACCAAAATAAGTATATCCAAATTCTATAAACACCTAGTATTTTATTCCATAAGCATATCTCAGACAAAAGAAGAATATTCTAATACTTATGCAATTATGTATGTATATGTAGAGTAAGTAAGTTTGTTTTTATGTACACAACTGAAACCAAAAACCCAAGCAACATATGCTTCTTAGCAACACACCCTACGTGAATTGATCAAATCAGGTATATATCAATAGCCACATCCAGAGGGAATCATATAACTATACTACCCTAAGCCAAGGTGCATCAGACTCGAACACACTTTCCAAACTTGTTCCACAGACTCAATCTGAAACTCAAACACACTTTTCAAACTTGTCTGACCAAATCAGTTGAAACTGATGGTAGTTTTATCAATGAAAAACTTTTCGAAGTGAACAAAGATGCTTACAACTAAAGCAAATCATCGATACACAATTTAAGCTTGTTTCATGAAGTTAATGTGGTAAAATTGCTCCAAATTTTGAGCTTAGCATAATCTCCCTTTGTTCTTTCATAGGTGATTTCGAATAAGTTCAAAGTTAGATATTACACACTTTTACAAGGCATTGGTAATAAGTCAATCTAATTGCTAACAGATATAACATGATAACAAAAAGTGAGCTATGAATACCTGGAGACGATGACGAGTCTTCTTCATTATTAGGTGGTTCGGTCTGTGGAGGCGAAGGTGGACCAGCACTGGTAGCCCGGCAGCGACCGGATGACGTTTTAGGATAAGAATACGAGTAGGTTATTGAGCTTTGTAGATTTAGCATAAAAGAAGAGAACCGAAGGATAGAGGAGGAGGAGGAGGTGGTAGCGGTGGAGGGCAAAAACCGGCGCGGCGGCGTTACGGAATTAGCGGCGGAGGTGGAAAAATTTAGCGGTGAACGGTGAATGTTACGGAGAGAGAGCCACGATTTCATTTTAGTGATTTTGTTACAGGAATTTTGAAAGGGAAAACTCATTTGCAATCAAAAGTAGCACAATCGGACTAATTTATGACACGTCTTCTTAATTTTTCCCGACTGTGACTAATTTTCGTTTTTATTTTGAAAATTCTAGAAACCTCTTGAATTTGACATCATTTATTAGGTGCATAATATTATTTTTAGTTCTAATTACTCACAAAAACTTGATAGTTTGATAGATTTAATCGTCCATATACATTAGTTTATTTATTCCAACATATATTTCTTTTCGATGAAAAATATCTATGTTTGATCAAAAGAAAAATACATATAGTACATCTCTCTTTTCGGTATACTGACTATCTGTTTTAGTTGAAAATTTCTATAAATTTTTTTTAGCCAAATCTAATAAGTAAAATACTTGATTAACTTTATTATTTTTCAATTTTCATGTTGAAGTTGTATTTAAGTATATTTAAATATGAATATTGTTTCAAAAAAAAATCTTGCAAAAAATATATTCAAACACTTCTTTATCTTCAACTTCAACTTTATAAACTTTTTTTAAAAAAAGAAATGTACTCAAAATCTATGACCAAACCCCCACTAAATTCTATCTTAAAGATTTAAATTAAGTAAATTTAATTTTAAAATCTGAAAACCTCTCTGATGAGTGGTGACCCAAAAATTTTAACGTACTCACATTTAAAATTTTAGAATTGCCTTGGATGATTAACCAAAAATCTTAATATGAATTTGAAGGGACAAGTTATTGAACTAACTTGAAGTGTTAAAAATATACTTAAACTATTACGATATTTTTTTTAAAAGTTTCACACCTAAACTGATACATACTCTAGGTATACTGCAGTACTAATTGCATTGTTAGTTATCATTGCATAGAGAAAAGATGATTGAACTTACTGGCACGTCTAATATACCTTCCTTATATATTAAATTCCTTAATATAGAGAGTTTATACTATTTAGCATCCAGTACAAAATGAGCATTTAATTAATTTACTCAAATACCTTAATATAGAGAGTATATACTATTTAGCATCCAGTACAAAATGAGCATTTAATTAATTTACTAAAATTTCTCCGTAATTAAATTAGAGAGTGGAGGATAGATATATCAAGGTTGAAAGAGGTGATCTCTACATGTGCATTTCCAAGAAAGAAGATAATAGTTATCATCAGCTTGTCTTTTAGATGCACCTCTATTCTTCTGAATCACTAGACTTGCCTTGCATGGCTCACAATTCATGCACTTGTTTACACACACTGGTGGCCTTGACCCTATCTCCATCTCCCTACCTATACTCACTGTTCAAACATAATACTTATCAGTAACAACATCAGAAAAGTTGTTTCTAATAAACTCTAGGTTCAAGAAAAACAAAAGCACAAGAGGTTATAAGTACGTTAATAATAAAATAATTTAAAAAAATGGAAAAATAATAATATTATACTACTAGTAGGAAAAGCAAGACACAAAATTATTTACTAATACTAGTCTTCTTCCCTAATCCTCAACAAGAATTGCCTAATCCTTTTTACATCATGCAATTTTTTTGATAAAAGGGGATTCAATCAATTGAACTTCCTATACCATTGTTACAAATTGAATAGTGATGAATACTATGGATTAAATTAAATTGTAAAATACTCATCATCTCTTATGCACTTAAATATTTTCTTTATATGTACAATAGAAAAAGGAACAAATTTTACCATAGAGAAGAAGAAAAACAAATTGTAGTTTACCTGATTGGGAAGGATGAAATGGTAGAGATAATAAAAGAGCCAATGTAAGTCCAAGTGAGCAGTTCCAGCTTGATAGAGCCATAGGTATAATGAACTTTATATTGTCTCTCAATTAAAGCATAAAAAAAAATGAAGTTTGTTTCTTCTATCTACTTTAGGTGAATATTGCAATACAAAGGGTGGTATTTATGGTGAGACAAGATGGAGAACTGTTTCCATAAGAAGGGACAATACTCTGATGCTCAAAAGCTTATGCACATTTCACTTTGAAATTATACTCCTAATTTTCAGCATCTTTCTTGGAAATGGTATGACTATTTGAGCATCCTCTTACACTCAAACTAACTGCTCCACCACTATCTCTAACTACTACCTCTTTCATTTCCTCTTGTCATTTTATTTTTTCCAATCCTCCTTTGGTGCGTGTCGAGATTCTATCAAAGATAGTTTATCTATCCGATAAAGATAAAGATAAAATCTGCATATATCATATTCTTTTCAGACATTGAATATGTTGGTGGTGGTGGTGGTTTAAACCGAAACTAATAATTAATTATTTTTTGATTTTCCTTTTACTTGTCTAGTATCGATTTGACTTTCTTAAATTGTAATAAATAAAATAATAAGTTTATAATATCACACTCTGAATATAATAAATTCAAAATTTTAAAAAATGTATTTGAAAATGATTATAGACTTATAGTTAATATTAAGGGTAAATTAAGAACTAATTGATAAATTTTGTCTTGATTTTTCAAACTTGACAAATAAAAATGGATATCTATTTTCAGTATAGTGAACAAACAAAAGTGGACGGATAGGGTTGAAGAATGAAAAAGTCCCAAATCAACTATTAATTAGACGGATAGTGTCCTTATAAGACTTGAATAATCCTTCTCCCTTTTGAGCTAACTTTTGGAATTGAGTTAGGCTCATATTTCATATTTTTACGTGATATCATAATAGCACTAATTTCACCCGATATTAGACAATCCTCCTCTTTTTGAACTGAATGCCATATATTTAAAGGGTACTAGTAGTATGATGCGTTCTATCAGACCTCGTAACTTAATCCCTTGTCGATTCAATGGGTAGATTTTACAACTTCCTAGATTTTGAAATGCCTTTTTTAAGATATGGATCAACCAATCTTTGACTATAGACTGTTTAGTCCGTGGAGGAGTTAGTTAATTAATCTTTAAACTCATGAACCTATCCTATTGTGCTCAGATACTAGTAATAAATATAGTAAAATTAACTTCATTGTTGACTTCTATTTCTTGTCCATTTACCTCCTAATCCGAAATGAAGAAGTATAAATGTGAAAAGCTGGCAAGGTTTGATGACCTTTACTTTTAGAAGGCATTCTCAAATTCCAATTTAAAGTTTTGATCTTAAATTAGTGTTACGCATAAGTTCACATACTATGCTAGCGTTCAGCCTCAAGTTCTCAAATATTCTTGATCAAATCATATTTAGGTAAAGTTTTACCATGTGTTTGGCCCCAAATTTTTTCAAAACTATAATTTATACCCATAAGTTTTAAAAATATCCATAAATTTATATTATCATTTTATAATGAATATGTTCCCTAACAAAATAACCCTATAATATAATTGATAACAATAAAAAATAACAATATATGCAAGACAATACATTAAGCGTAAACTCAAAATTGTCACTGATTCAGTTATAATTATAACCCATTAAGCACAAATTGTTCTTTTTTCTCAATTTTATCACTCAAATTAGAACTCAAACTTTCGCGGAGGAGGTAGTAACAAATATTAGTTGGAATTAATAAATACCGGGTATTTTTTATAAAATATAAAAGGTTGGGTAGTTTTTGAATTTTTTAAAATTCTCAAATATTAGAACTTGGCCCAAATACTAGTTTTTTTTATAGTATTTGGGATACTTGGCAAATATATTTGCCAAGTTATATGACCAAACACCACTTCTCAAGTTTTTCCCAAGTATTCTTGGGACCAAACAGGTCCTATATTTGTAAAAAAAAAAGTACATGCTCGATGTAAAGAGATTATCCGTATCATATGTGAAGATTATATAAGAATAGCTAGTGACTAAATTTATAATATCATGTTTTCGTAAGTATTTATTTATTAAAAAAATGAAGATATATAATTTATTAATTTAACTTCTTAAGATATTCTGAAACTACATGTTCAAATAAAATTTTAACTTCAGATCAACCTAATTTTAAATCACAAATTATTCGAAATCATGTCTAGATGTGCCCTTAGTACCGTTAATAAATAGCAACTATTTCACATACAAGACTATACGAGCAGGCTTGAAGGACAATTATTAACTGTATTAGCTTTTTCTGGAAAAGGTTGTGTCATTTCACACCATGAAAGATTCTAAAGGACATATATCTGTTGATTTTGTTGTACACGGTCAAGTTTTCACTCAGAAAAACTCTACTATCAAATATGTATAAACATATTCAAACACAATCTCGACTTGCAAATAATTTCTTAAAAATATCAATTAATTCATGTCTAAGCACGCCTTTATCAGTACAAAATGTTTCAATTTGCCAGAAGTTAATTACATTTCATTACAGAAACTCCATTAGTAACCTCCTACCTTCCTAGTCACAAAGCAAATCAAAGTGTCTGTCACTACTTGACTGTTCATCATTCATCGATAAAATAATCCCTTGTTTACAAACATGTCAATCGTACAGTCCTTCCAGCTCCCAAAAATCCATTAGGAAATCTACCATTTCCTGCCAGTTTTACATGAGCATTCATAGTGTCATTCAAACAGAAATGTGAGGAGCATTAACTTCTTTAAACTCTATCATGCATACTTACAGCAAGCGGGATAGACATGGGTAACGGCTTGTTGCTCCCAAACAAACTATCATACGTAGCATTCCAACTGCAAAGACAAAATTCCTTAAAGGAAGTACAAACAGAAAGGATACATCAACAATCTTAGGCACATAACAGAACATCTAACTAAACCTGGGTTCTCAAAATCTGTTTTGGTGGGAGCACATGACACTAGGATTAAGAATAATTGGCAAATTCATACTTGTGCAAATCTCTCTTTTGGGGGGATAAGGTGAGATGTCTAATTCGAATCTCAGTGGCAATTTTCTTTCAAACATATGTTTGTTAGGGACGGACAGTGGAAATGGATAGCAGTATTGGTGCAGAAATTTGTGGTCATTAATAGAACAAGGCTCCTAATTATGGTACAGACCAGAAGACTCTCCCCCATTTCAATATCAGTTATCTCTCCCCACTTCACCCATAAAGCATTTAGTTCTAGCCAAGCAAACACTAAGAACACAAAGATTGATGAAAGCTAGACTCATTCACTCTTTGTTTTACCCTTCCTCAGGAGATCCCCTTTTTCGCTCCCTTGGTGACTCGAGTCCACAACCAAGGTTGGAGGTAGAGGGAGCTTACCACTCAATCTTTGTCAAGGCTCATTCACTCTTGTTTATCAAAATATAGAAATATTGGGAGCAAAAATAAAAGTTTCCTATGCGACTCTTGAATTACATGTACATGTTTTACGGTAAACAGTCTTACACACACTAAGGTTAATATTTTCCCTTGAAAATTAAGGTATATATCTCACTTGGAAATAAAACAGAAACATAATTACAAAAGAAACACTCTGTGTTTGTTAATGACAACAATTTTTTACTGACTGATGTAAAAATGAGGCTGATTGAACTCAAAAATAAAATGGGGATGACATCCTATTAAGCAAGCTAGAAGATTGGTGAGTGTAATAAAACCTAAAACACAGTTGTCATCAGAAAGATCATGACAACACAAAATTACTTATCTACTTCCTAAATCCAGTTAAAAGAGTAATCTAAATGCACAAGCAAAACCACCTATACATTCCACATTTCCTTATTTTTCTTTCAGTGTGATCATCCTTGAAAAGCTTTATACTTTCAAGCTAAAAATTGGTCAGTCTACATGGAAATATTTCAGCTAAGGTCATATGCGCCTTAGATCTGAGTCCTTTGGAATGTGGCATATTACATGCCCGCATGGGATTTTGACAAGTTCTAAAAGTATTCTTTACACAGTTCTGCAGAAAAAACTAAGATATCAAGCCGAAGATAGATTGATTAAAGAAAATAAACTTCACTCCTCCATGTACCACTTGCAAAGTTGAAATCAATTTTATACACACAAGTTGGTTGGCCTGTTCCTAAGATCTCATTTCTTTGAAGAGAAAGAGAACATTTAACAACATGCTCTACAATTTAGTGATTTAGAGTTAGTCTATGCCTTCAAAAGGGATAACGTTAAAGGCTGGATATGGGCCATCACAAAATGTGAAGGATTATTTACTATCTGGATCAATAAGGTCGTGAAATCTTTGAATCCTTCCTCAATGGGCAACTTCTATATTTCTCTTTTTCTTTTTACCCCTCCCTAGAAGCTCCCACCTTTTTTGATCCCTCGTTAGAGGTGGAAGGTGCTTACACTTGAGCAACCTTATCTTGTCATGGGCAACTTATATGACAAGACCAATTTAGACCCTACGAAAAGAGATTAAGTTTAGCAAATTATAAACAAAAAACTGCTCTATGTGCTGTCATGCCAGCAGTTTAGAACACCAAATGTTGAAGATCAGAAACTTCAGTACTTAACACCACTAAATCACCGATACCCAAAACTTACACCTAATCCAAAGAATTTTTCAGATTCCAACCTTTGCATGCATGCCTATCACCTATATGTTATGCCTCTATATCTTCTTTTTTTCGGTCTATAGGTATATGTTATGCCTCCATATCAAAGAAACGAAAGATTCACAAGAATACAATGCCTCATTTGTTCAGTAAGAAGCAAAAGACCTGCTATTCATTGTCATTTTAAGCCATTCTTTTAAGGTAGTGCAGGGATCTAAGACAAACATCTCACTTTAGTTTAGGTTCACGAAGCTGTTGTGGTTGGTTGACAAGCTTCTTGTTTCCTATCCACTGCTCTCTGCTTTGGTTCCAGAGGTGTAGTCCTGGCAGAAAATTCATATATAAAATAATTGTTCATTAGACCTTTAAAAGATGATGATAGGAAGCAATTATGTTAAGCCAAATGCCTAAACAGTGTATTGAGTCTAAATAGAACTTATTAGAGATGGGCCTATTATCTTTTATCACTCTCAACGGTGTGACGGAATTTAATCTGAAACATCAACATCACTATGGTTCGGATATTTGAAAATGTAAGTAGTACTTATTCTTATTCATATCATAGGTTTCTTGAAAAATACCACCACCAGCCCCACCCACCCCAAAAAAAAAATGACGAGAAGAACAAATTTATCAGTAAAACCTTATTATTGCTTTCACCATCTAAGATCAAATATCACAAACTTCAATTACTTATATATATGACATGCATTTAACCATTTGTATAAACTAGCAAGTATATTTTCCACAAAACACCAAGGTAAACATGGATGCAAAATGGAGGGTCAAATTTACCATGATTTACTAATTCAGCAGGGTTGTTTGGATTTGCAGTCACATGACTATCATGTGTCAGTGTAGATGTACTAACTGATGAGTTGATTACTTGAGACTTACCGACACTTTTGTCCATGCCACACGTGCTGGCTGTCCAAAAGTCCTCCAATAGTTTAGCTTTATGAATCACCTGATATTGATGTTTCTGATCTTTCACTGCTTCGTGAAGAGGAACTTAATTTGGGATTATTATAGCATTCCAAACAACCACTGTTCTGTTGCAAATCATATTTGTTTCTGTTAGAATCAACTAAACACGAAAAAATAAAATAAATAAGGAAAGTATTATCTTTAGTCGGACAAAGATAAAAATGAAGTAATATTAGGTGAACAACTAGCCCACCAAAGCAAGATTGCCTTTGATGTTGCACATCACATTTACAATTATCAACGATGTTAATGAAGTTCAACTTTCTCTGTAATATTAGACTGTTACCTGCTACACTTGGAAACCGTGCAGTGCTATCATTGACTGCTTCTAATTGGACTTGGACTTAACACATGTATTAAATGCCCCCACCCACTTAGAGCATACGATAGAGGAAAGTGGAACCGAGTGAAATACAAAGACTGGTTCTCACCTTGCAGAACGTAATTGTCTGCCAACCTCCTTCTCCGGCAACTCTAACCTAATCTGTATGATCATCAATCTCTCCAATAATTTTCCATGGCATTTCTGACGTTATACTCTGGTTAAAGATTTCTTCAGCTTTGTCTCTTTCCTTATCCACATAACTTCTTGCCTATTTCATTCTTTGCTTTTATTAGTTCTATAACAATCATGGAGTAACTTAAGCCTAGAGTAACAACAATGAGAAAGGTGATGATAGTGGCAAGGTAAATAAGGCATCATGGTGATAAGTGCTGCTTCTTTTTTTTGGCGGGAGACAAATTCTTCAAAATCAAGGAAATTGCTGATGATTGGTATGAGCTCATACAGAGGAACAATAACTTAGTTCATAAGATCTGCTGACAGATTGAACATTATTGTTTTTTGCAAATTCTTGACAGTAGCGCTTCAGAAAGTACTGGGAAAATCTGTAGGAGATAGAGGAACATTGATCAGCTATACTCGTACTTCGTCTTCCAAAATTTTAATGTTTATGGTAGATGTAGCAGTATATTATAAGTGGATGATCCCCAAAATTGGGGAAGATGTTAGCTCGGATGAGATTGCTGATCAAATGATGCATTTGTGGTAGAAGTAATCAAGAGCCAGCTCTTAAGAGACCAGTAATAAATCATATGGTACTAGTCATAAAATATATTTTCATTTTTCAGAGAGATAGGTGATAGACTTGGTGGATTTGTATAACTTGATGAAGAGACCAGTAATAAATTACATATGTGATAGGCAAGAACGTGTGTTCGCTTCACCGGAGTTACAATTCCAAACACCAAGTGTACTTTAATTTGCAATGTGTCTCTTAAGGTCCATAACTCAATTCTGTAAACCAGAACTTGTACTGCAAAATTTGATATTCTCAATTGTTTCTACATCCATTCGTATTTTCTGCCTGAACTAAAATATGTGTCTAGAGATGTTGCATGCTTCAGTGCTCTGCTTAGTTGCAGAGATGACCAGTTAGCATATATGGAACTTCCACTTGGAAAATACATCAGAACTAGAGGTTTCATCTAAAGAGGAATACACTGGCCAAATAACTATTCCAGTGACTAGAACCTCTCTATCAATCACAATGTTCAATTTTTCAATAAGGAAACTAAAAGCATACACAACCTGAAGTTTTTTTTATTGCTTCTAGAAATCCAGTTACCAGATTTGTAAACAAACAAGTGATCTAGGTCATCCGTTCTAAGTATACAAGTTTTACCACAAATACTAAATAATTGATTCCTCCGAATAGCGTTCGCCTCAAACGCCTCTCAGTAATTCAATTGTAAGAAATCGGCACACATTGAGAAACCCTAATTGAGTGGAAAAAAGTAACTAGAAAGCTAAAAGCTGAAGCAATGAAGTAATGGAGATAAGATGGAGAAATTACCTGAGATAGAAAGCCACAGCAGTCTCTCTCCCAATGTCGATCGCTCCGACACTGCCTTTTGATCGAAACTTTTAGATGGCCTTTTTCACGCTTCTCCTGCCGGTTAATATTTTTCTCTTTTCAACTTTGTTTTAACTTTCTTTTCGCGCCGGCCTTGTTAAGTAATTTCATTTTGCTTTTCCAAGTTCGCGCCTAACTTCCTTTCTTTTGGCAACTAAAAAATATTCACTTTTTTTGACAAAAAATCAGCCATTTGATTATAAAAATTTCAAATACAGATTATATTTGGAATTTACAAAATAGATAAAGCCTTATTTCACTCATATTATTCGTAAAATTATAACCAAATAGAATTCTAACTTCAAAATTTTTAAATAAAATAAAATTTTCATTTCTATCACCAAATGCCTACCTAAATTATGCCTCTAAATGACTAATGAAAACTAATTTTCCCTTATATAACAATTAACATATGTGAATAAGAAATTTGTAATTCAATATGAAGTATCCTTTTGATAAATATAAAAAAAGAAAAGAAATTTGTAAGTAATGCAATTATAGTTCTCATGAAGTATTGATCCGAGCTCAAGATGAATGTTGGCATTAACAATGGACAAATCAGTAATAGCTTGTACAAGAACCTGTCCTTGGCACCAATATGAACTGGGATAAATTGATTGCAATTTCTGATTCGAGACTTGAAAATGGAAAAAAATAAATGGTTGGAAGTGTTTTTACCATTAACCATAAAAGTAAGTTTCAAAATACGCAAGATCCAAATTTTATCGAATTTTAATAGAGATACCCAACCCAAAGTTGGGCCTAAAAATAAACAAACTGAAGATTCCAGACAAATATACAACTACCCATTAGCTGAAGATTCCAGAAAAATATACTAATAAAGGAGTTCCTAATTTCATGTACAGAAAATATGTTCACACACCATTATTTACAAATTACAGTGAGGCCTTTAAAATTTCTTTGCCCTAATTCCTCTGTTTTTGTTTTGCAAGAAGACGAAGAGGAATTAACCAAAACGAAAATACAAATTGATCAATGGGAGAATTCCATTCTTTGAACCCGATCCTTGAGAATCCCAGTGTACAAAGCCATCCTATTTCCCGGAATCCCCACAATCTCATTCCCACAAGATTTAATTCGACTTTCTGTGAATTTCTTCATTTGTTTTCTTCTGTACTCCTCGCCATTTCCGCTCGAACTTTTCACATCAGCTGCAAATTGAACTTTCTTCTTTTTCTTTCTTGTTTTGTCCTTGTTCTTCCCAGCTAAAAAAAACGTGAGAAAACCATAATTAATTAGATTAAATTAATCCATAAAACCAAGATCAAAAAAATTAGCTCCCGTTTGGTCATAAATTTTAACGAGTAGTACCCGAAGATAAACAGGACTTGAGAATCTGCTTTTGATCAGGTGGGTAGTCTTGTTGTTGATCGGAAAGATGGGTCGCCGGGAAGTACTTGACCCGGAAAAGATCGAGTAAAATCACGGTGCCGGCAGAGACCGCCATGGCTGTCGCCAATACGAAGCCTTGTGAACCCAACATACTTGACATAGTATAATTGGTTGGTGAGGTTGAATAGAAATTTTTAGAGGAATATTGATTGACTGGTGTAGAATATACTCCAAGAAAAAGTTGACTGATTGAAAAGAATGGCGTCTCAATATTTTATACTTATTATATACTAGAAGAAAGAAATTAGTGGGTGGGTTAAGGAGTAGTTAGTTAAAGTAAGCTCACAGCATGATGAAGGACTTTGGAGTTGGTGCAACAAATTTTTCAAGTAATTTTGAGGTATATATAAAATAATACTGCTCCACTCTCGATTTCTTTTTATTTAAATCTTTTGTAAAAGAGAAAGAGAAAAAGGAAGAAAAGATAAAATAGTGTAACGGTATTTCTCCAAGTGTTTGATGTAGAATTAAATGAGCTTTTGCTATCAGCAATGCACTGCACGGCAGAGAAGTAAAGAAAGACAAAGTTGTGTTCAAAATGAAATTCGGGATTTATGGTGTGCAAAAGAGTCCCTAAAAAGTGTTTAACTTGAATGAAATCGGGCTAGAATTTCTAATAAGTAGGTTCAAAATTTGAGGAAGTAAACACACAAACTAATCAAAAGATATTCGATATTTATTTTATATAATAATACTCTAATATTTTTTATAGAAGGAATTTAAATGAACCTAAGAGTATGCTGGTGGAGGCTCCGCCCGTAGATGAAACAAAGAATGTAGTCTAAAATCTAAAAAGAAGTGGGGAAAAGTTGGAGACGTGCAAGTTCTCTATACTATTTTGCACTTCAAGTTTTGATACAAGTGCTTTATTGTAGGCTGTAGCAGTGGCTGCATGTCAAGTAGGGCTGCGAACCGAAACCGATAACCTGAATCGGAATTATTTTATTAGTTTATCAGTAATGGGTTATTGGTTTAGCGGTTTAGATAACGATTTTGATTTTTTTTTGTTATCGATTCTTAACGGTTTGCGGTTTTTTCTTAATGGGTTAACCGATAACCCGATAGTAAATTAAATAATTATATTTATACCATTTTGTATATAAAGTCCTTGACTTAGAGTTTAGTTTCCTACTTTTATTTCTGGTTATCTCATAATCTTGGTTATTCTACAATGTAAAAGTGTTTGCTTTTGAGCAAGATGCAACTTGTGAACTCATGTACATGGTTCATTCAATTTGTCACTTTGTTTCTAAGTGATTTTTTATTAATTTATTTTTGTGTCAAATCTTAACGGTTAAACCGATAACGATCAATAACTGATAAGTCAATATCTTAATGGTTCTATAAGGGTTTTGCATTTCTACAAACCGATAACCAATAAGTCAAACCGATATACTTCGAAACCGAACTGAACCGACCGATACGCAACCCTAAGCCAGAAAAGAATTATGTACCTTACCTGTCATGACCAGAGCTAACCACTTGTGTCGTCGAAATAGATTTATTAGTTGAATATTAATTTCATAATATTTTGACGAATAAAATTATATTTGAATATAAACATTTTATTTCAGAAAATGTTGAAATTTAGGGAGGGGTAAGTTTTTATTTTACTCATAAATAAAGGTAGTTAGAATTCAATTTTCAAATTAGAGTGAAAAATTGACAACGATTTAAAAATAAAATAAAAAGCAAAAAGTCTTATATCCAAACGGGTTAGTATTGGATTTCATCAAAAAAATCTCGATTTTTCTTGGCCAAGGTATTACTTAGAGGTAATAAGGCATGTGTGATTGAAAATTAAATTGATTTGAAATTAAAGTTTATTTGGACATAAGATTTAAATTTTTTAAATTATATTTTTTATAATAAAAGTGAAAATCTCACGAGTTGAATTTCTTATGACCGAATTCAAGCTATAGTGTTGAACCTAGAATTCTTTTGTTCTATCACAATTCACAGCTTAGGGAATATGAAAGGGAAAAAAATCTTTTATTAATAAGATATTTTAAGTTCGAACTTAGGGATGAAGTATTTTTTTTTACGAGGATCTCTTTTCGTAATAAATCGCGGTGTGAATCGGATAATGAATAATAGGTCGTTACTAAAAGAAAAATCAAAATCAGAACGTTCGGTTCAATTAAGGTGAGAATCGGACAAGATTGATACTTTAGATTACTGTGCACCTTTCGTTGCATGTGATTTGATATTTTGAGAAGAAAAAAAAGGAACTTGAAAAATATTAGTTTCTCATTTTTGTGGATAACATTTGTCTGTTCTTTTGTACCTCTAAGTATTCGAAAGTAACAGAAAACTGTATTAAGACAGTTGTAGACCCTGTCCCGTGAAAAGAAAAGGATAAACAATCAAAATAATGAAGTAACACTAGTCACTTAATATGAATTGTGGTGTAGTAGTAAAACTGTTTCATTTTTAGTAAGAAGTTTTGAGTTTAAGTTCTGAGTATGGAGAAAATTATGTTGGAAGCGTCACTTTCAAATGAGTTCTCCAATGCGCGATCCAAATTTAATCAGGAGCTTCAATGCAGACTCCGAACATCTAGGAAACCGAAAAAAATAAATCTTCCAGATTTTACAACAGTACGTGGCACACGTGTCGAATTGTGGATGATTTGAATCCAAATGTCACGATTGATTGGATTAGGCAAAACTAGAATTAGGTATTGACAAATAATAAGGACCAATAGACACGTTTCAGTCTAATTACTTCAAAACAATAATGAAAACTGAGGATGCGTCCAAAAATCACCCAAGTGGACAAATTGCAAATGGAATCTTTGATATTTGGGATTTTGCCACTTGTCTGATTAGTTTCAACACCATCTCATTGCATGCAACTTCATATCTCTGCATCTCATACAATGTCACATACTTTCAAGAAACTTTGCTTGTCCCATATGTGCATTTGGTTCGAGGAATTAGGTGGAACTATAAATTTTAGGATTAAATTTAGAGAAAAGGGTCGAAATTACTCTTCAACTTTCATTTAATAGTTAACTTTATTCTTCGTTATATTATGTGGTCATTCATAGTTCCACCGTCTATAAACATGTTATCCGTACCCTCCTAATGATTTCCCCCAAAATTGACCTCAAACCTATAATTTCAATCCAAAGTTACATATTTAGAATGAATTCTCAATTAAATCCAACCCGTGACCCATTAAATTTTGGTCTCAGATACCAGATGCATAAGGGAAAAAAAAAGGAAAACCACAAAATATTAGCTTAATTAGAACGGAGTGTAGTGATTGATCACAATTCATATAGTCAACTTGTTTATGAAAATTTCCGTAACAAGATTGATGCAATATAGTACTCCTAGGATTATTATTAATTAACGAGACAAATGGGCTCAACAAGAAAATAACAAAGTGTTAAATTTTCAAAGAGTCCTTTCAGAACACGTATAAAATCTGGAAAAAAAAAAGAAGGTTGTAACAATAAACAACAATGAGTTAGCTAGGAATTTATTATTTTGTTAACATAACAAGTCTACAAGTTTTATTAAACTTAGGTAGTGAGGATAGGAGGAAGGAGGTCAGATTTAGTACCAACAACCTTAGCCTTAGTGTCAGGGAAGTACTCATTTCCATTTCCAGGCAAATCTGTGATCTCACCGTCGTTGGTAAGTCCGACGGGGTATCGGAGCAAGTGACCAGGCAGATCAGTTTCTAGACTCTCACTTGTGTACAGATGCCAGTATTTATCAGCTATTTCATTCACCTTCCTCACACAATCTTCGCTCTCTGGATGTTGGAACGTGTCATCGAGCATGCCCATATGCTCGTACCACAATGCCATTCGGAACCCATGAACTTGACCCCTTGCTGGTTGCCTCGTCGTTAAATTATGAGGCTGGTATGCTCCAATTGCTATCTCTGAGTCTCTTGCACCATCCATTGACCTCTGGTTAATGTTGGCTGATCCAACTATAATGTACTCATCATCCACTATTAAGAAATCAAAGTTAGTAACAAACAATGCTAGAGTATTTCTTTGCCAAATATAAGATAGAAAAGGAAATTGCTAACTACAACTTACCAATCATCATTTTGGAATGAACATAGATCATGAAACGACGAGCTTCCTGAGCTCGTTCATAATCAGTATCAGATTCAGGCTTGTCTGAAGGTTCATATTCTCCACTCTTCTTCACCTCTCGATTACCAATACAGAAAAAAGTCAAATAATTCCTCGGGTGATCATCGATACCTTGATCTCTGATAGCCTGAAATATATGTTTATACATCATCTCCATTGTCCTCCTTTGCCAATCTAATATTGCTTGTACAGATGCACTGTCAGGAAGTCCTTCTGGCCACATTGGAACCAGAACGTATACCGTAAACCTTTCCCCAGCTTCAATTTTACTAACAATCTTCAATGTAAGTTCTTTTGGAATGAGATGCAAAGCACCTACCTCCTCCACTTTCACATCATCACACTCCCAATCGTAACAGCTTCCGAGAAAATACTGATTTTCAATGTAGATGAAATTCTTTGCCCGACGAATAGCAGTGATGTAAGCATCTTGGATACTTCTATCGACTATGTTATTCTTCCCGCTCACTAGACCAGCCTTTACTGACTCTTCTGGTGTATCAGGAAAGCCGAAAGCTGCCCCACCATCTATCGATCTGAATAATTGAACATTCCATGATTCAGGATCATCAGGGTACATAACTGAAGATGGTGGAATGATAACATTGTCAAGCTCTCTTAAGTCCACTAGAATATCTTTTCCGCCCTGTTTTCTCCATCTCTGCTCAAAATTATACAGTACATCCCAAGCAATTGGTCCTTCAACTCGAGAATGAATGTCGTGCCAGGGCTCTCTAGGCCCACCTTTGGCAATCGAAGCTTCAGCAAAATTAGGCTGGTGGAAATCATCATGATGTGCTGTATCCAGTGTTCTAAAAAGTGAATGGAAAGGAGTATCATACCTCCCATCACAAAGATCAAGGCCACCGACGAAGCTCATAAGCCTCCTTGTCTCTGACTCTCCATTGGGCATGTCAGTGTCCACTATTACGATTTTCTGGTGATGAGTAAACATTGCAGAAGTTTGTAAATCTTTAACTATGCTTCCACCATCATCAGGATCCCGAGGGCAAAGGACACAGTGCACATCAGTATCTTTAAAGTACTCTTCAGTTTCTTCATCATGAGTGGCCATGAGACCGTCTTTCTTCAGCAGACGTACAGATGTTCTGTCATCCCATACAAGCATAAGGACTTTAACACCTTCCTTCGCCTTCTTCTTGAGCAGCTCTCCGACTGTGTCGTCTCCTCCAGGCTTTTCCCTCCTGGAGTCTCTCAACAAGGTTATTCCAGTATATACAGACCAGCCAGTAATGTAAATCATGTGCTTTGCATTAGAAATCGCATCAAAGATATCTTCCCAACACCGATGTGGTTGATAATATTTACCCCCTGATAGAGGGATTTTCGGAATAAACTTATCAGGGATATGTGCATCTTGATACAAAGAAACACGACATCCTGTTCTCTGAGGGAAGAATGTGTAAGGGACACCAGGATATTTAGAACTACCTATTCCACGTCCCCAATTACGATCACGACTGGTATCGAAATACTGCAGTGTCACATGGATTTTAGAACCTGCTTCAATGGGATTCTCGTCTTCATCCAGTATCTCAATCCACTCATCAACCTCTTCCCCTTCCAAAAGGTCATTAACTGGTAAATAAGCTCTTCCAATTAAAGTTGCACCAATGGAATTGTTATCTTTGACTGTAAATATAACATTTTTAGCCATATGAGCACAGTAGATGTGAAAAGACTCATACCACCTAGGATTGTTTGGTTCATTTTCAATAACTCTGGTTCTTCCAACCCTTGCCTTTTCCAAATCAACTGTGGCATAAATTCTAGAAGCTCCTTTGCCCATACCTACCGTCTCCTCGACAGAATCTTTAATCTGCAATTATGAGATTTCAATCCATCAGATCATAATAGTTGTATCAGAATTGAGAATATAAGTACATTTAACAGTTTAGAGAATATGTTTTTGTCCGTCCATATTAGTCATCCAAGACTCAGAGGGATACAGTCAATCGCGAGACTGCAATAGCAGTGAAAGGGTTCCTCACTAAATATCCACAATCCCTTATCTTTCCATATTCCATTATTGAATAGGACCAATCCGTTTTATTATTAACGAATACGTATGGTGATCCAATTAAAATTCTAGTGTAGCTTATATTATATATATGTATGTATATATAACCTTGCTAAAGAAGTTGCGACCGTGCTTCCCGTGCAGCCTATCGACCTCGTGTATCGTGACATGCAGAGTACCATGAAGCAGAATCGGAGCCATTTTTTCACCTTCAAACAAAGGATTACAATATAATTAGCAGCAAATTAAATGGTGCTACAAACATAAAAATCATTGTATAAGTTGAACTCACGTCAAATTAGGGGAAAATAATCAGTGCATGCAAAAAAGATTAGTGCATTTAGACCTGAAATGTCACCCAAACAAAAGGAAAATTAAAGTGAGAATATAATCCGATGTTTGCTGTAAAAAGGAGTGAAGTGGCGATCCGATAGGCGATAAAGCTGTGCGGTTAAAGAAATTGCCCCATAGACATAGCGGAATGTTAAAAGGTTGACTGAGTAAACAGAGGTTACTAAACTCTTTGGCTTTTTGAGGACCTGATTTTTATGTGCAAATTAATTAAATTAGATCCGTAATTGGATAAGGGTAAAAATAAACAAATATTTATATATAGTGAAAATAAATAGTAAATATTTTTAGTATATTGAATAAATAAAAATAAACTAAGGAAATAACAAATTAGAATCATCAAAATCTCACAATACCCGTATTATAGAATTAAATACTTTCAGAATTATTAAAAGTAGTTAAGTTCCTTATTCAAGAATATTGATTTATTATGTATACCATCTCAAATAGGATGATTTTTTATTTTTATCCTTTAATACTTTAAGTAATAAAAGGTGGACGAAAATACCTTTGATATAGAACAAACAATAAAAAAAATCTCAAGATAAAACTCACTAAGCACAAGTTGTGGCTTATGTAATACGAGGCAAAATTTACAAGGCACAAGTTAGTTCCTACAAAATTTATGTTGATAGAGACATAAGTTCAGTTTCAGAACTCACAAAATTATTCCTTCCTACCTATACCGTGTCCGCCAATCTTGCGAAATTAGAGCTACTGGAACCCTTTCATTAAATGAAAAACAGCTAAAATTAAAAACTATCCCATAATAGGACAATCCTTGAAAAAACTTGTCTGATGAAATGGGCAATAGCAAAGATTGGGCCTGCAATATGTACAAGATATATGACTAATAATTTATACATATCCCTTAAACGACATTTTCTCGTAACTAATTCACACAGTGTGATTTTTTTTTTTGTTTTAGTTTTGCACTTGATGTCTAGTATCTGTACTGATCCTCAATTAAATTCACATTCACTCATTGTAAGACCCGTTTTTGGGAGCAGCACTCTCAACATGCTTTTCTTCACATCTTTGATTAAAAGTGAAAGAATTTCAATCATTCTGTCATTATCTATGGTGAGTAAAAATAGAGTTGCTTAAGGCGGTAAGTTTGCCTTATTCTAAGTAAGCTTGTTATAAGTTCAGGTATATACGAAGGAAAAAATATTTTTGGTGTCTGATTACTTTATATTATAAATAGTTCTCTAATTCAAATAATATCAACCAAAATGGGGAGAATACCATATTTTCGCAACATTTTATATAAAATTCAAACTCAAATACTTATGGCAGTGTCTCCTAAGACCATCTCCAACCCAACACCAAATTTTTATTTGGTGTTTTGGAGTTCCAACCCAACACCAAATTTTACACTATTTTGGTGTGTGAATAGTGTTACATCAAATTTGGTGTAACACTATTCATCACACCAATTCACTTTATTGAATATTTTAATATTTATACAAAACTTTTAATTAAACATTATATAAATCGTATGTTTTAATTAAATCTCTTGTATATTTAATTATTTTTTTATGTAATATTTTTATAATATTAATTTTAGATATAAAAGTTAGCTTTTTTTATATATTAATTTTTCTATATATGACTTTTTTTAAAATTAAATTTATGTTAATTCTACTATAAATTATAATTGGATATAACTACAATTAACCTTCACAAAATAATTGTAATCTCATTTTGAACTACGCAATGCATTAATAGAGCATTTATGGGAGCACCGTACTGATCTTGAAAGTTGAATATTTATGTAGAATTTAAAATAATTTTTTCAATTATGTAATGTTTATTTAATTGTATTTCATTAATGATTTCACTTTTATTTGTATTATCCATTATTATGTATAATGTATAATATTTGCTAGCAATTTATATTATTTTAAAAAGGGAAAATTGTATGAAATAGCAAACTATTAATTCAAATTAAATGTTATAGCCATAGTTTATTTTAATTGTAATTCACAGCAAACATCCCCTTTTTTTTGCCATCTGATTCGGTATACAATTAGCCATTTTCGGTATACAATTAGCCATTTTATACATTTCGGTATAAAATGTATAAAATGCGTTTGTGTTTGTATAAAGCGAGAGAAAAAAGTGTATATACAAATACAAATACGTATATTTTCGTCTTATACACTTATAATTATACAAATACATATCTTATTATACAAATTACAATGTATAAATAAATTTATACAAAACTGAACAATTTGTATAAAATTGGATGTTTGTAGCGAATTATACAAATCAAATCCTCCATAGCAAACATAAAATTTGTTATGGAGCGCTTGCTATGGAGCGCAATTATGCAAATTATAGCTATAACATACAAATATGATTTTTATGTTTGTTATATGTGAACGTTGCTCTTTAATTTTTATGGTATAAAATAATTTTATATTAAACGACTATAAAAGAAAATAATATGAATTATATATGGTGAATGTTTTAGAAAGAATTTGTTTTATGAAATAAGAAAATATAAATGAAATAAGAAATAATAATATAATAATGAAGAGAAAAAAAAAATATTCATTTTTGGTGTAAAATTTGGTGAAGTGGGTTGGAGTTGATTTACACTAAAATAGTGCTGACACCAAATTTGGTGTTTGGGTTGGAGATGCCCTAAGACCATTATTTTGATATTTTTGAGTGATTTGATTTGAAAAGAACAATTGCGCCAAGCCTCCAGATATCTGGAGTAGCGTGAACAATTTTTTAAAAAAAAGAGAATTGTCGACACCTTATAAGTTATACGAGGAAACCACCATTCTCATTAGCCGCCAATGTGGACTCTCTTCATCTCCTCTCCTCTCCTCTTTAGACAAGTCCTTGATAACTAATTCATTTGAATCTAAATGTTTTTTTGTGAATATCATCAATTAAGAAGTATAATAGTAAATTTCCCAATAAACATTCTTTAGACTCAATAAAATTTGATCAAATTTTATTTTATATTATACTTTTGTTAAAAAAATATAATGAAGTTTAATTGGACACTACAAACAAACAATAAAAATGATAATAAAAAGAATTAAACACATATCTTATGACTAATTATGTTAATTAGATTAATTGCTTCACCATATATACTACTCCATCTTTTTTCCTTTTGTGATAGTTACGGAACAGAATCATAAAAAGGTAATGCATTGAATAATAATATCACTTACTACTTAAATTCTCAATAATTCACAAAAAAGTGGCAACATTTTACGTGCTACGTCTAGTAGCAGCATTTATTTCATACAATTATTCTGTTACTTACTGGAAGCCATAGGTGTGATTGAAGATGTGGAAATATCATTGTTTGTTGCAATTACTGATCAATCAGGTAAGTACTACTCATTTCTTTTCATATATTCAGGCACTACACTTTGATTTTTCTTCTCAATTTAATTAATTTGTTATTTGTTATTTGTTATCACCTAATAAATACCAATTGCCTTTAGTTCCTTAATTCTTAGCTAGACTAAAAATTTAATCTCCCCTCTCTTAACTCATTTATAACTCCGGTTGGAAAGTCATGAGGAACTTGTTTTCATAGAAAAATTATTATAATTTTTTTTAACCAAACGACTGAATATAGAAAAATAAAATTAATTTTTTTTTCCTCCATACGAAACGTACCCTAATATTTCCTCGATTTATTTTTACTTGTTCGCAATAGATTTTGCATCCCACTAAAAATAATAAATGAAGTGCATAAATTTTACCATAATACCAATAGTTATTAGTAGTTAAATATGTTAAGAGCAAAAAATATGAAAGGAAAAAAAATCATATTTCTCTCTTGATATGTTATAGTGTTATTGTAGTGGCGAAGTAAGTGAAAATAGAATATATAGAATTCAATAATATC
This sequence comes from Solanum etuberosum, assembly GCA_029582245.1. Classification (NCBI taxonomy): domain Eukaryota; kingdom Viridiplantae; phylum Streptophyta; class Magnoliopsida; order Solanales; family Solanaceae; genus Solanum; species Solanum etuberosum. The sequence continues at coordinate 67,863 of JAJONR010001243.1, read as the reverse complement.
ACTGTAGTCTGATAAATCAAATCTTTTCAAACACTTAGTACTTACATAAACATTAAATATCCTAAGTACTATTTAAAATTCAATAATGCTAATGCAATCTAAAAAATATATTTTTAAATTATGAAGCTACACTCTAAAAGAATCTCGAAAATTCCATAAAGAGATCGAAATCTCAAATATTCTACAAATTCATGAAATATTTATAAAGAGATCAAATCCAAATCATCTTAATTCAAGAAATATGTCACTAACGGGAGATTAAGTCTAAATCATCCTAGTTCAAGAAATGCGCCACTAATGACCCTCGAATTATGGAGATTAAGTCCAAATCATCCTAGTTCGAGAACTACGCCACTAACAGCCCTCAAATCATGGATAAATCTCATGAGAGAAAAATCAAGGAATCAACAGATTTATACCCGCAATATTTATCAATAAAGTTATGTTTCTTAAAAAAAAAATACACTCTAAAAGATAAGAATCATTACCCCTTATTAACTAATTATATCAATTTAAAGTACAAATTAAACAATATTGCTTTTCGCTCTTTTGTAAATTGTATTAATAGCTAATTTCATCATTACTACTCACATTATTTTGTTCATATTGATTAGAGTACTAGGACGCTTACTATATACTGAACAATCACTGATTTCTTCATTCATAATTTAAACTATTTTCAGCTACAAATAGTAGTATGTACCTCATGGAATTAAATGTCTTTAAATTTAATTATCAAACTATAACAATAGAACAATTATTACAGTGAAAGTCACTTTTTGAGTACATTTTTATACAATATTAGGGAGTCTCCAATATTAGGTTACAAAACTGAGCAACACAGAATTTTCAGCTAGTACAAATAATTTCCTCAAGTCATATATATTATATATAGATAGGATAAAAACAAATAATTTTAATTTGTATTGTATTTTTCTTCATATTGTCATTGTATTTTAATTTACTAATCCTGCTTTTCAAGAACAATTAGTCATACAAGTCATACTTATCTTTTTTATACTTCTAAAGATATACATATATAATGCCTCAAATTCAAAATGAATGCATTTTTTTTTTGGTATGTGACACGTTTAAAGACATTAATTAAACACTAATTTGTCAATTATTCTTGTAATTGTGCAATTCATATATTGAAAATACTCATAGAAAAATATAAAATAATTGAAAACTCCATTAAAAAGGGTAATTTTGAACCAATAAAAATGTGCTAGAAATTCATTTATATTGGAATGAAGAGAGTACAATTTAAATATTTTCGTAGGTGGGACATGCTTGATAAAATTGTCTTTTTAGTGTGGAGCTGAGCTAGAAGAGGAGTATATATGAGTTTGATCAAACTCAAAACCAATAGCTTTAACTTAACCAAACCAAAACCTTAAAATTGTATAAATAATCTAATATATGTTAGTTTTAATTTAAAACTCAATAACTAACATCTAATATTACCATAAAGAAATGGATCATGTCCATAACTCAATTTCAAAAGTTAGCTTATGAAACAAAAATTATCTAAATCATATTAAAGAAACCATCCATTTACCATACTTTAAAAAATCGATATGAAAATCATGATCAACAATAACTATATATCCTAGCTAGAAATTAGAATTTATAAGTTGAAATCGTAGCTCCGCCTCCATGGTAGAATAATAGGCCTATCACTTAATTTCATTCAAGCCAGCCAATCACCATAAAAAATTAGTGTACTCTGCACATGCAGCCAATCCCAAAGGGTATGGTACTAATAGAGAATTAAAGAAGAGATATTACTGCAATAGAGTGGCCATGTCTATAGTGGTAGCCTACTGGACTTTCAGTAGTAATTGAACTACTACAAATTAATCACTAATAATATTCTTACCAACAACTCATCTTCTTTCTCTTCAATGCTATCTCCTCACTATATTTCTAGCTAATACAACCTTCTTACTGAACTTTATTAACGTACGTTAAAACTTAAATAGTACAGTATATAATAATATGCCAGTAATACCACTGTCCTTGTAATCGATCCTTATATGTATCCATCTTTCATAAACTATTTCTCACACCTTCAACTGTACTAATTCTCTTTCTTCTCCCTATCACTATCTCTCTGACAATTGTTTGCCCACATTCAAGTATGGTACAGGCAAAGAAGTTCAGAGGTGTCAGGCAACGCCATTGGGGTTCTTGGGTCGCTGAAATTCGTCATCCTTTGCTGTACTTTACCATGCACACCCCACTCCATCTCTTTTTATTACTACATTTATGCACACTTTTAATTTCATATCGCTTGATCGATCATCAGATCATGATCAAAAATGAATTTTGAATTTCAATTTGATGATTTTTATTTATTGATTTTTCTGATAGGAAGAGGAGAGTGTGGCTAGGAACTTTTGAAACTGCGGAGGAAGCTGCCCGAGCGTATGATGAGGCTGCTGTTTTAATGAGCGGGCGTAACGCCAAAACAAATTTTCCAGTGCAGGCACCTGATGAAAACAAAAAAGACAACTCTAAAGCTAATAATTCGCCTTTATCCGGATCATCATCACTCTCTGCTATACTTAGCGCCAAACTTCGGAAGAGCTGTAAATCGCCTTCGCCATCTCTCACTTGCCTCAGGCTTGATACGGAGAGTTCCAACATTGGGGTGTGGCAGAAACGGGCCGGGGCGCGGCCTGATTCTAGTTGGGTCATGACCGTTGAATTTGGAAAAAAGAAGATCATTAATGATAACGAGCAGATGATTATTCCAGTCGAAAACGTAACTTCTTCGTCTCAGGAGAATTCGATCGAGATCGAAGAAGCCAAAGAATGTGGTGTGATCAATGAAGAAGAACGAATGGCGCTTCAAATGATTGAGGAACTCCTCAACAGGAATTAATCATAGTACCGTTAAACTTATTAAGTAAAATTGTTGGTCTTTATTATTACACGTAAAAGGTGAAAAGCCTCAGCCCTCAGATAATTTTCCTACTAGTATTAAGGTAAAATCTCTAATGTATAACTCTCTCCATCTCAATTTTATGTTACACTATTTGGATTTCTAGGTTCAAATAAGTTCTTCTTTGACCTAGATTTTTCATATAATTTTGAATTATCGTGACTTAGTTTTTAAATATATAAATTATATTTAAAATTTTTAAAAGATGTTATGCCTAAATTTACCGTCAAAATTAAATTGTTTGACTTTCTAATTTAAATTGAAACAGGAAAGGTATTACAATTATTTTCCTGCAGTCATTGTCATTGCTGAGTGTTATGTTTGTCCAAGGTTGTGCAATAATGTTTTTAAATTTAATTTGATAAAGAAGGCATTAATGTTACTCCCTTGGGATTGAACTAAGTATTGAAACGGCTTTCCAAAGAAGTAACATATGGATGCCGACTTTTTTATATTGTGTTTTCAGCTATGTTTAGTCAAGCTAAGTGGGGCTGTGCAACTAAGATACGTGTCTGTATAATTGTATATAAGCATCTGCATTATAGTGGGGCTTAGAAAGTAAATGAGATGGGTTTCAATTTACGTATAGATCATCGATCCTCTCTTTGCTTGACAATTGTCTTTTAGTGTACATTAAGTATATATCAAGTCCTACACAAATTAAAGGCATTAATAAACTTATAAATTATCGGAGTTTTAATATTTTACTAGTCATTTTTTTGTATTTTTTTAGTTGAGAAAATTTCAGAAATAACAAAGATAATAGACATAATAAGGCTTTATAGCTATAGTGGTAAAAGTTTTGGGGCACCACACTCTATGTCCAAGATTTCAGTTCCGTTTTCAAGGTTTTGCATTAGATCTCAGATTATTTCATATTTTTTATTTACAGGGTCAATCTTTTATATGTTTTTATATATATTTTGAATATTCTAAACAAAATGCAAAATGTTAGTTTTGTGGTCTAGGATCTAGGGCATTCAAAATGCATTCCAATATTTGATTCTCAAGGACTGCATTAGTTTTTATATTTTATATTTTTGAATTTATTGAGTAAAAATTTTGGAACCACCTATGGTTGTATATATACTAATTTTCTGGAAATATTACAAACCACGCGATGAGGAACTGATTTGTCATGTTCATAGATCGGAGGATGGTCATATGATCAACACCCTTCATAGGAAGTTATATTATATATCTCATTATTTATATATCTTCATTTTTATTGTTGCGGTCGTCAGTTTAAGCAGAAAGTTGCTAAATCAGATGTCTATTGTCTATTGCACTTGACTTCTATATCTCATTATTTATATATCTCCTTTTTTATTATTGTCGTTGTCGATCTAAGCAGAAGGTACCTAAGTCAGATGTCTATTGTTCGTCGCACCTGACTTCTATATCTCATATTTATAGATCCCCTTTTCTATCATTGTCGCCGCTAATCTAAGCAAAAGATAGCTAAATCAGATATGTTCTATTCGTTGCAGTTGACTTCTATATCCCATTATTTATATATAGATCTCCTTTTCTATCATTGTCACCACCGATCAAGCAGAAGGTTTCAGATACATAATGAACACATTTGTAATGAGTAAAGGTCTAGTACAAAAATAAATACCGTGTATCAGGTCAAATTAAAAATGTATACTTTTTGTAGATGTACTAATACCGTGTATATATACATCAATCTTAACACCTTAACGAAATTCCTAATTTTATTACCTCATTATCTAAGTCTCCAACATGTTCATTTTTGTCCCTAATCTTTCAGGTTACGTCTTTTGAAAAGGTCACACAAGTATATCTATGTATGTTCATAGTATATAGTTTCTCACGATCCCGAGTTTAAATTAAATATATTTTTTATATAGATTTTGTAATAGTAAAATGAATGTGAAGAAAATCAGGTTATTGATAGCCTGGCAAGAGTTACTCCCTCCGTTCCTATTTACATTTCCCCATTTTAAGATTTTAAATTCAAGTTTTCAATCAATGAACATGAATTATTTACTAAGTTTTTCTATGTCGGTTAAACGTATATTTTCAAGTCTAATAACTCTCAAGGGTAAAATAGAAAGAATATTATCATTTATGCATTTATTTTATGAAATGACATATAGTAAGTACCATCTAATTTAGTAAGGACGAATTATAACTAGGAACAGAGGGAGTAATATATATACTACAGATGGAACACGAAGTTCTTCTGTATTTTAATTTGAATCCTTTCCCCTTTTGGTTTAGGCCTTTTTAAGGGATAAATTTCACTGGAAATGTCCCTAATTGTACTTTAATAGAGTAAGTATTTAATTTCTAGTTGACAAGTGATTGTCAATTAATATTAATAATTAGTATAAGTGGCAATTATGATGTTACTCGTGTATGTGATATCGATTGGTTCACAAAGAGCAGAACATTTTTACCAATTTTGGAATTAAACATGAAGAGACACTAATAATTGGCACCAAATATATATATACGATGTTTTCTTTATATTATTAATTTTAGTTAATATAGTTGTGACTTGTGAGCAAACCCTAAAACAGTTTTCAAATAAATGTCTTAACTTGTCAATTTGTTAGCACTAATTTTTTTTTTCTATTGAGTGTCCGGTATGCAATAAACCATGTAAAACCTATTAAAGGCGAAATCACTCTTTAACATAATTTTTTTATATCTAAGATTCGAATATGAGGGGTAGATAAGGGTGGAGAGATCCAATATATCATCCCACTGCAATTTTTATGGTGTACTAAAAGATTTAAGTTTTAAAATTGTTTGATATGGTTATATGTGATGTGAAACATGGATTATTCTCCAAGTAGGAGAATTTTGTATCTATATGCAGATGGTAATTGATGTTTATTGTTTGGGAAAATTAAACTACGATGCGGACAATTAATTTGCTAACGCCAATTGGGCAGACGCCGCATCGTTACTCCCTTTGAAAGGAATAGGAGTACACTATATTACTTAAAGAGTCGTTTGGACCGACTTAATAATTGATGAATCATATTTTAAAGTCATTTTTAGTTTTTTAAAGTGTTTGACAAAGTTAAAAATAACTTTAAAATGATATTAAAAGAAGTTAAAAACTAAAAGCAGGACTCTTCTTACTTTTTATTTTTGACTTAAAAATCATTTAGCGCCTGTTTGGAAAGCCACCATGTAATTGGAATTGGTGTAATTAGTAGGGTAGTAATTACCAGTCTAGTAATTACGCTTACATGTTTGTTTGCCACAGTGTAATTACATGAAAATTACAAATGTATTGTTTGGTTGCACAAGTGTAATAATAAGGTTATATTGAATTTTAAAAATAAAATTTAAATTAAAAATTTATATTAGACAAATAAGGGCCTTTATAAATGATATTAAATTAAATATTTGAGATATACATATATTGTCTCTTGAAAATATATTAATTAATAAACATATGTTCATAACTAATATTTTTAAAAAAAAATTGATTTATATTTTTCAATTTAGTATATTTTAATTAAATTAATCATAAAAACTAAAAGTACATAATTTCTATGAACATCATGAAACATATGTTTGACAAAAAGATCAATATTATAAATATAATGTCATAAAATTATAAAACTTTTGACAAAAAGATAATCTATCAAGTCTAACTTTAAAAAAATAGCTTGTAATGTAAAATATCGAGTCAATACTCCTAAAACAAATGAAATTGAAAATATAACATAAGTTCTAAACTAAAAACAAAAATTTTAGCATAATACTCTAATGTCAAATTTCAACATAACATACATAAATATGATTAAAAAGAAAGGAGAAACGTAAGTCCATAACTTTATTCAACAATGAAATCTACTTTAATTTAAAAATTAGAATACGAACAAAATCATACTAATGATTTTTTTAGAAGATACGAAAAATTGAATGGAATCACATGAAGTAAAAGTCAAGAATAAGAAAGAAATGAAATATAAATAATATTTAAAAAATATTTTTAGAAAATATTAGACTAATAAAAATCTAAAACAATTTATAATAATAAAAATAAAAAATACATTAAAACGAAAAAAATTAAAACGAAGAAATTAAAAAGTAATCAGCTTGTAATTACACCATGTAATTACCAGCAATTCACAGTCTCCCCCTGTGAATTGAAGAGTGTAATTACACCTTGTCAATTACACTCAATTACCTGCTGACCAGGTAATTATATGTCCAAGCAAACATGACAGACAATGTAATTACACCAATTACAATTACCAGAGTGGTCTTTCCAAACAGGCTCTTAAGTTTAACTTTTTTATTTTTTGACTTAAAAACTACTATTTAAGTCAATCCAAACGGGCTCTTACTCTATTTCATTTCAATTTATGTAACTTATTTCTTTATTAGTCAGTTTAGAAAAAATAACTCTTTTCTAAATTTCAAAATAATTTTATTTAGATCATTTGTTTTACTTTAATGAGAAAATTAGTCTTTTGCAATAGACCAAATTTTTTTTAAAAATAAATAAATTATTTAGTCTTTTTCAATGGACCAAAAGAAAATTAAGTTGCATCAAACAAGAAGCTACTCATTTTCTCTTATATTTATAACAAAAAAAGATGAAATATTAAATAGGAATTTATTAGATAATTAAGTAATATAACATAAGTGGTCACGGAAATAAAAAGGAAAGGGACCATATTGTTGAAGTTTGCGGGCATAGACTTGTCTAGAGAGTGGGTATTCACAGTGGAATTGGTATATGGAGCTTTCAAAGTTTGTTATAAATTACTTAACTAAGGAATAACAAGCATGTGGTGTAGATTCATTAAGGTCATAGCTTAAGTCTTTTCTCTTCTTTTTTTTAACGTACGTAACGTTGATAATTATACTAATTTCATAATGACAACTAGTGGGGACAGTGTGAATTATAGTTGGATAATTAATTTGTCAATTCTACTTATAATCATCAGTACCTTTCTAGTCTCTCTTTAACACAACACCATTAGCTGTTTTAACTATTTGATTCTCAACCCTAGTTTCTAGTAATTAAGATGGGAAAGTTGTTTGTTTGTGGATCTGACTGCGGCCTTGTAGGGGCTGCTCCTGCATGCGATGGAAAACAACATGGCTTAGCTTGGAACACGTTTAGATATTCTACGATTAGATTTTTTTTATAAACATGATTTTTATTAGTGTATCGTTATTATTGCTCACGTGACAATAATAATGTACTAGGGTGTGACTTTGTGATATAATTAATTATTAAGAACAATAATATTATTATATCTAATTATCCATGGAGCAACAGGAATTTGGTTACTTAAAAAATCATTTTGTTTTTTTTACTAGGCAAAACCTGTTCACTAAGAGCAAGGTGGGGCCTTCATTTTAATTTGTCTAATTCGACTGTAAACTATTGTAAGCGTTCGATTAATTATGCTTCATCGATTAGACGTCACGATCTAATTTTTTATTATTATATTAAAAGAAATACTATTATTTCTTTTCGCTTTGTCAACAATTATTCCTACGCCTCAAAACGAACCATCCATTTAAGTTTATTTCACTGAAAGGTATACGTGCTCATATTTTATATGAAAAATGCATCAATCTATTTGTTCAGTATTATTCGTGATGGAAAAAAAAAAATTGTGCTTTTTTCATGGCCGTTACGGTCAATCTCGCCTGTCGTGTGTAGCAAAATGCTTCAAAGAATAAAATTCTCGAATAATCACCTTTTAGTTTTTAAAATTAAAAAATTATCCAGGAGTTTGAGAATTCCACAAATAAAATTATTAAATTTCAATTGTACATTTTAAGCTTTGTGACAATAGTATTTCTCTTTTTTAGAAATTACAACACTGAAAAGTAGCTAGCTCGCACCGTTAAACCCCTATACTGATGATGGATTCAAACCAGTGTTGGAAGCCCATAAGAAATTTAGTTGAGGGGCCGGCTCCCGTTTCAACAACTTATGTTGGGAGATTTTGCACAAATGGCTTTATTCAGGCTATTATTTAAATTTTGTTCCTGCTAGCACAATTGGCTAAATTTTATTTATCTTTAAATAGAATCAATTATCTAATTATTTGTAAAGGCAAATTTGAATCCACTAGGATAATGTGAGGAGAATTTAAAGAGTGGCCTAAGAAAAGATCCTTTGGTTGCAAATAATCCAATTATTTGCTACGAAATAAACCTTATTAAAGAATGAAAATATTAGGGTTGACGATCTAAAATCTATCTATATTTATTGGTCAAACAAGTAGGTCTAATTGGTTGAATAGACAATATCAATGGATTACGTTCCTGAAGAGCCTTGTCATTACTCTAATTCAAGAGATGATGAAAAGAAAATTATTTCTCTTTTCTAACTTGGTCTTTATTTTAATAACAGGAGAAACAAATGAAAAGTTATACTAGAAAAATCAATATACAGCCTCTACTCTTATCTCTAATAAGTAAGATTCCATTAGTTTGAACAAAAATGATGAAAATAAAGAATAAAGATTAAAGTCTTCTTAATTTGATAATGATTAGATATGTAAATAAATAGAGCTAAGTGTAATATGAAATACTAATAGACACTTCTAGACCTCTTTCTATGAGATCACTCTCGAGTTTTGAGTGTTATGGTCTTATGGACCACATCCATCATTTATGGAAGAGTCGTTTCATGAGTAGGGGCCTAAGCAAAACTCTTTGAATTAAAACTAAATATAGTACATTTTTTCAACATATAAAAATTTAAATCAAATAGAATAAATGACTATTTTTTTTATTTATATTACCAATCAATATAGATGTATGTAATTTAGGTAGCCAAAGACAAAAAGAATGTGGTAAAAAGATGATTACCAAAAGTCCAAAACATATTTTATTTTAGCCGAAATGATCTGATGGACCCTTATACTTGTATGCGTTTGTATTTCAGATCATTTTATTTAATTATTTGTCAACTGAACCCTTAAACTCAATTAAAATAAGACTTTTAAGATACTCCAACCATGTGTGCAACTCACTCTCCCTTACATAAATGACATGTCATATCCACATCAGATATATTAATGCCATATACTAATTATTTCATATCTAATTTTAAATTATTAACCAAAAATGTTATTCCATAAAAGAGATAAAAATAAGAAGTTTCCGATTTAAAAAATAAAATAAAATAAAATAGTTTTATCTTTCACAATTCATCCGCCTCCCTCAACTCACAACCACCATTAACGCCATTTCCCCTAATTCCTTTCTTCTTCGAAAAATGATAATGAATCTTAGAAAATCATAGGTTGAGGGTTTCTTGATAGGTAGCATTTGACTTACTAACATGAACCGACAATGTTTTCTTAATGTTGGATTGTGGCAGATTTTTGAGTCTTAAAGAATAAGACCACGCACAGTCAGAACTCAAACCCAAAGTTCAACACTGGAATTTTTTTTTATTTATTCTCTTCTCAATTCCTCTTCATCACCTGTCACTTAAAGCAATAAATAACCACCATCAAAGATTCATAGCTATCAGAGCGAAATCGCTCAATTTATGTTCATCGTCATCACTCAAATCACCAAATAACCACCATGTAAGATCCTTAGGAGCGAAATCGCCATTGAATGCTTTCTTGTTCATATCCGAAACTTTCGGCACCGCTAAAACTCACCAAAACACCCAATTGAGATTTAAACCTTCATGTTCTACCTTCTCTGCACTAATTACTAGTTATGTGTGCAGGAGTAGGGTTTCTGATGTTGTTGATGTCTTTGATGAAATGTCCAAAGCAGGTGTAAAACCAAATGAGGTTGTTTATGATACTTTAATTGATGGGTTTGCTGAAGCTAGTAAATTTGATAGTGGCTAGGGTTTTGGGGACGACAATGGAAGGAGGGGTTAGGAACTTTATTTATTTATTTATTTTTTATTTAATATTTTCTATAGCGAATTAAGTGCTCTCACTCGCCTTTTAAAATGTGATAGCACGCGCTGTAAGGAGTTAGCAAAATAAATGCCTATACAAGTACAAGAGTCCATCAGATCATTTCACCTTTATTTTATTAAGAGTTTTTAAGGTTTTAATGAGATTTTTTTATTTTTTATTTTTTATTTTTTAGTAACAAGAGTTCTCTTAGAAAAACAAAATGAAATTACAAGAAGATAAAATTTTATTTTATTTTAGACTCAAGAAAGAAAAGAAACAGAAAAGACAAAGAAATAGTTAGTATTGGGTAAGACAGAGGTCAAAATAGAATTAGCAGTCAAAATTCTTCAACGCCTGAAAACGCGATTCTGATCCGAGTTTTCCGATCAGTGATCAGATCAGCAGACAATCGCATTTGAATAAGGGTTAGAAAATGCTTCTGGCGGTCTTATTTTCCAACTCCGAGGGCAACATCCTCGTCGAACGGTAACATACTGATTTCTTTCCCGTAAACGATTACTTGAGAATTTCCTGTTTGAATCGATGCTTTGTCTGTTAAATTTATTTATTGCTTATGGTATCTGTTTCATAAGATCTGCTGATTTGTGTTTAGTCTCTAGTTTTATTTTTTTGGGGGGCTTTGTTCTGTTTGATTAGAAATCATTTTGGAAAAAGCTCAATTTCGCATTCAATTAAATTGATGCTTCTCCATGTTACATATTACCCCGAGTTCCTTTTTATTTTTATAACCGAGGTGTCTTGGGACCGATTGGCGCCCTTGACTAATTCCACTGGATGCCTCCCTCTCCTAGGCACCTAGACTAATTCCACTGGATGCCTCCCTCTCTTACCACCAACAGGTAATAGGTTACTCAATCCACCAAGACTAAGACGTATGAGAAGAAATCACCTAGTATTTTTGCAAATGTTTTCAACCTGCGATCACTAGGTCACATCCCTGGGTGCATTATCCTGAGTTCCTCTTAGCACACCACAAGTGGACGAAGAAAGGGAAGTGTTTAATGAAGAGAATAAAGAAAGAGCAAAAGAAATCTTCTGTATTCAATTTGCTCACTGTGTTTGTTGAAGTCGATTTCCTCCAAGCTCTAGAATTTTTGACTTGAGGGGTGGCTTTTGATCAACACCTATAATTACTAGTCTACTACAATGCGACTCGATTCTAAGCTAGTTGAATTGTGGTTGGTTATACCTTCTCAAAATAATAATAATTTGTGGTCGGTTATAGAGATCCTTAATATCCATTTTCTCCATTTTGACTTGTAACATCCAATACTCAACAAGTTAGACTTCTTCAACACTATATTCTCTTCATTCTCTACCGACTAAATTAAGTCCCAGCAATCACTGGAACTAATAAATGGATTTTCTGTAATTGTCTATAAAAATCATTTCAGACATTTTTCTCAATGTAATTTTAGATATACTCTATGCCCTTTAAACACCGACTCATACATATGGAGGTCTTCATATGGCATGACCAGACCAATCTAAGGAACCATTTATCATCATCTCCTATGTGTGCTACTTGTCCTTCTATTGGCGGTGATCATTCTAATACTGTCTAATTTTCTATAATCGTCATCTATCTTATAGTTGCATTCTATATTCACATTGTGTAAGGCCCAATATTCATTCTCATATAAAATCACTGGTCTTACAGCCATTTTAAAAAGCTATCCATCACTTTGATGTTTATCATCCTATTTCATAGTACTAATACTAATGTACATTCTCTAAAAAAAATATACTAATGTTGCGCTCATCTATTTCGACTATCATTTATTGATGCTATGTATTAAATATTCATCTATTGTGTCATTTTTCTGAAATTAAGAGAGTCCAAAAATTTGAAACATTAGATCATGGACTAAAATCTGAAGACTTCCATTATCTTTTTTCAATTTGTATTGCACTAAGAGTTAATGGCATCAATATACATACGGGACAGTGCCTTTTCTTCTTTTGTCTTTTTAAGGATACATCCCACCACTAAGATAATTATTCTATTGTTCCTTCAATCAAAGTTTCTCCAGCGGGAAAGGGGCTTTTATTTTTCGTACAGAAAACAATTTTTTAGTTTTTCTTTTCCAGGCAGGAATGACCTCTTTTAATCTTTTCTCTTGCAGTTTTAATGGAGTACCAGCAGAGGAGCGTTTGCATTGGAGGTCTTTCCTAGTTAAGCTGGGTGCGGAGAATCTTAGAGGGATTAAGAATGAAGAACTCCTAGTGGCTTGCCACAAGTATGTAAATTTGTTTTTGTGGTTACTTGGACAAACATTCCTGACCAATGGTGATAACACAATAAATAAAAACAACTGTGAGTTGGAGAGGTGAGGAGGGAAGTGACACTGAGAGGAACTTTGTGTTGATGGGCAAGATTGCTCGCTTCCAAGTTTCCCCCTTTGTAGTGTTTGGAATTGAATTTATATCAATTGGCTGCTTGCTTCTGGAAAGCACTCTCCTTTCAGCTGAACCTTAATAGAAGATTATTGTAGTAAAGGGTGGTTTGCTAATAATTAGGACTGTTTTTATCTGTAGTATTTTCACAAACATTCATCTGCAGGTCTGTTTACATTGTATACACAGTACTTGGAGATGTCAGCATCTATGTTGTAGGAAAGGATGCGTATGATGAACTTGCGTGTAAGTGTATCACATACACTTTAAGTCATTAACCTTTATGTTTGAACAGAAAAATTTAAGCTTTCCTGATGCATGGTACAGTTTTTTAAGGCTTCATTACCAATTATTTTATGTTGAAAAGACACTGCAAATTGTGTTGTCTTTGTCTCATATGTATAAGCTTTATTTTTATATGTTGTTTATGCTGTCTTCATGTAGCTTAAAACATGCTTTTGTCACTTAATTTAGGTGGTTGAGTTGAAGAAGGCAAACCAGTTCTGACCTTAATTATGTGAACGCCAATGCCTTTGCAAACTTTGAAGTTGCTGAATGTTCGAAACTAATATGATTTCATGATTTGAGATGTTGCCATTTAGTCTTCAAGTAAATCATCCTTTCTTCTGTGTGCATTAAAAGAAAATCTCTAAATATAAGTCAACTTACTAAGTATCTAAAGGTGTATTTAGCGGTCAATGAAGAGGGATTAATACTGTCGAAGATTACGTTTCAAATTTAGCCGAGTCAAAAATTAGGTGGTTTGTTTTCATCTGCCGGTGTCTTGGTAGACACAGTTGCAGGTATCCGGTGGAATAGTCGAGGTGTGGACGTGTTGCCCGGATATCGCCGTGATAAAAAAATAAACTCGACTTACTAAATAGTTTTATCCTAATAGTTTTCCTACCATTGTTTTGACTCTATCAAATATTGGAGTTATTATCCAAGATCTACTCTAGAAGAGTGTGTATACCTAAATATAAATGATTGAGTTTTCTTCAATTAAAACGTAACGTGCAGCTTACTTTTAGTTTGTGGACCTAATTGCATGGTGTTCATTCCATGAAAAAGAGATTTTCAATGTGAAGCTTATTTGATGTCCTTAGATATTTTAGTGTAGATTACATAATTGAGCTGATTTTTCTTATACTTGAGGTGTTTTATTCTCTAGAGGGGGAAAGCAACCACTAATGCTACCACATTAGCTTAGATGACAAATCCCATTGTAGCTTCCATTATGGGAACCACAAAATCTACATGTCTGCCAATATTGTTATGGAAACCTCCATCAGTGAGGTTATGTTGTCTTCCTATAAGTTGTGTGGTGTCTTGTCAGCGGGGATTATCTAGGTAGCTTTTCCATATGTTGGGATGTCTGTTCTACACTTGTATATAGCATCATCAAACTTGTCTTTCCATTCTTTTATATAGACTTATTGGCTTTATTTGCAGTGTCTGAAGCAATCTTTGTTATAACATCTGCTATCAAGGATGTATGTGGAAAACCTCCAACGGAGAGACTTTTCCTGGATAAGTATGGAAAGATTTGCTTGTGCCTGGATGAAATTGTGTGGACGGTAAGATAAAATGTCCCTGTGTTCTAACATAAATAATTTCACATGCTTGAAACTCTCCATCTTCTCAAGTATTACAGTTTGATTCTAGTTGGAGAAGCATACAGTGGTTATGAAATTCTTAAAGCTGTTAACTTGCTGTTGTCTGGCTGATGATATTATTCCACTATTGTATTTTGAAGGGGTTGCTTGAAAACATTGACAAAGATAGAATCAAGAGACTTGTTAGGTTGAAACCACCAACAGAGTTCTGATGAAGATTTTTCCCAGTCTCTTGTTTATGCAAAGCTCCTGGGACTCAAGCTGCACTCTGTACGTCAAGTATAGTTTAAATGCATATTTTGTATCTTCATTTGGCTTATGGATTGTCTGTTAGTAATTTTATTAGCAGGTTTTAGCACTTAAATTTGATTTATTTACTTGGCCAGATAAGAAAAATCACTCCCCATATTTCCAATTGTGGAGTACCATAACCTTTGAAAAGTGGAGAAGGGATGAATGGATTCCTATTCCTTCTCTACATTCTTCGACTTGTTTGAGTTGGTTCTTTGAGGATTGTATCTCTATATTACCCTTTCAACTGAACGGAATATGGTTTCCGACCTCTGAATTTGTGTGTGTTCATTAATGGTCTTTAACTATGTAACTTCTCTTTCTTTTTTGCCTTGGCTTATATGTCAATGTCCAGTAATGAACCACTGTGGGTGCCTACTACTTCCCTCTCTCACCAGCCTCCCCTAATAAAATCATATTCAACACCAAAACGCTATGGATTTTACCCAAACTTCTTTCATCTACACAAAAAAATTAAAAGTTATGCCTAGCCACAACAATACATTATCTTGTTCTGAAATTTTAATATATCATCAATTTTTGAGTCTAATCAGAAATTTCTGAAAGAACATGCTTGAAATCTAAACCAGGAAGTAGAGTTTAGAAAAGGACTATTGTGTATTTATTTTCAACAGAAAAGAATTGACATAAGGAACCGCAGCTCCAGCTACCAAACAAACCATCCCTGTCAGATACTTAAAACACATCCGAAATTTTTTTATTGGATTAGACGAGAATGTCCATATACTTGCTCACTAAGATACATAGCGCCACGAATAAGCCAATACTGTGTCCAGACTCTAAAAGATGGTCTACTACTCTTCCTTGCCCTGCGGTAAAAATTTATTCGTGAAATTTCACAAGTAAAGTTTGGAAAAGATAAGTGTATACAGACTTTTTTTCCTACTGTATTTGCACCTGCACTTTATATATTTTGCATATTTATACCTCATTCGTAAGGTATATTGTCAGTTTAATTTCCAGATGCTTAAATTTAAATATTTTTTGCATGCCAAACACGTTTGTACTATTTGTAGCACCAGCCATCCGTTTTACCTGCCACCTGATACCTTGTGTCTACGCTCATTAGACACGGAATGACGAATATACCCTCTCCTTATTATCTAAACATTAGTCGTGTACCGTACAAAGTTTCGCCACAAATTAGTAAACGCCGATTGCCATATCATATTCCAAAAACTGGTTAACAAGTCTTTCCTAACAAAGGGTTCTCGATGTCACCAGCCATGATCAGCCGGCCGGCGATGCTCTTTCTTCTCGTTATCACCGTCGCTTCCATAACTTCCGGTGTCCAAGCATCAAGATCCATCGTGTTCTTGCCACAGCCTTTATCATCCCTCGACATAATCAACACCACTTTGCACCAGGTACGATTCAGTCATTTCTACTCCTTTTTTGGTTCCGCAATATCAAGTTCAGAAAATTTGATATTCAATTAATTAACCAAACAATTTGTTTTGAACACCGATTAATCTGAATATTCTAGGGGCAAAATGCACGCTGTTCATTTACGGTAAGCATAAGGACAAGCTGCTCTTCTCCAACTTACACTAGAGACCAAATTAGTCTAGCCTTTGGCGATGCTTATGGAAATCAGGTACAAATACCGATTCTCATACAGCTTTAAGCTCCAATTTGTTTAATTTTACTGTTCAATTGTCCAATACGGATCGGAATACCAATTTTTTTCCCCAGGTTTATGCACCGCGGCTAGATGACCCAGCCAGCAGGGCTTTTGAGCGGTGTTCGAAGGATACGTATACGGTATACGGTCCATGTACGTATCAGATCTGTTATGTGTACCTGTACAGGAGCGGATACGATGGATGGATACCGTATGATGTTACCATCTACGGCTACAACTCGAAAGCCGTCACCTTCACCTACAATGTTGCCATCCCCGGAAACACTTGGTACGGCCACAATTACTGCCGTTCACGTGCTGTGAAATCTGCCGGAAACTTGGGCTGGAGTTTGCTTTCTGTTGGTTCCACTATGTTGTATACAATTGCTGGGCTGCTTCGTGGTTAGAGTTTATGGGCCTTTTGGGTTGTGTCTAAATTGGGCCTTGAGTGGAAAGCCCACCTAGACAATGGAATTTGTGGGTTGGCTTGAACAATTCCTTTTTGGGTGATTCATGTCTTGTTGTAATAAATAAATGAATGCTAATGCCACTTAGGTATGGTAAGTTAGTTACTTTGGTCTATTACATTGTTAAAATGCAAGATAAATTTTCGATATTCAATATTCGATATTCGTAGGTTTAGCAAGATGTGCTACCCTTAGTGGATGTATTGGAAGAAGTTAGATATCTCAACAACGACAATTGATAATTGATGAAGATACGATTAAATAAAAGTATGTTTTCAATTAGTTTAAATTTACAAATGAAATTTCCACACATGGTATAAAGTAGTATCGGATATCATTATCAAAATGTGATCGTATCAAATTGATTGTTACATGACATAAGACTTTTTGTTGTTATTTAAAGATATATTTAACGATGCGATGTAATATAATTTAAAGTAACAATTAACGACACAATACAATAATCAACAAGTCAATAACCATCCAAACAAGCTAAAAGACTCAATCATGATATACAACGAATCTCATATTTTTTCATTAAAAAAATGTTATCAATTTCCGTTAGACTGAAGTAGCAAGCAGATCTACTTTAGGAAATAATTCTTGTTAGTTCTTTGATTTCTTCTAAAATAATCTTTGTAGTCCAAATCCAATGTAAAGTCAGATTTGTAGTACTTTTAAATAAGGCTGCTAATTTATAACTACTGTATTATTATTAGTATACCAAATTATAATAAGTGAATAAAATCAAATAATTCTACCTGCCTTAGCCTTGGGCCAAACTTTTCCTATGTATCCAACGTTGTTGAATATTTTTTTGTAAGCAGGAAAACTTGGTGAAATAATTTGAACCAAATGGAATTACAACAAGTAGGGTGAAATATCAATCTAGTAGATGATATAGGTTAATCATTATTGTTGGTATTTATAATTCTATTTATTTTTGGTTGCTTGCCTTTCGATTGAGGTGATAAAGGAGGCTCGATCAATCGTACCACTATTAAAATTAATATAACTCCTTCTGTCCTATTTTATATGAGGTAGTTTGACTCGGCACGGTTTAAGAAAGAAAGGAAGACTTCTAAAACTTGTGGTCTAAAATGAATGATAGAAATTTGTGTGGCTATAAATTATTTCACAAAGGGTAAAATGGATATTTTAAAGTTAAATTGTTACTTAATATAGAAATGTGTCATTCTTTTTGGGAGGAAAGTAAGTCATATAAATTGAGACATAAAGTAACGGAGAGCGACAAAGACAAAGGTCTGTTATGAAATTAAGAGCTCGCTCCGCACCTGTTTGTTATAGCTAGTACATTTTATGTTCCCAGTTCAAGTTCATCATATAATCGGTTATACTATCCGAAAACATAGGAGTAGTAGTACTTGCTAAAGCTAAATGTTTTATCCCTCTCGACACGTGAAAGGAGTAATAAGTTTCCTGGAATTTATATAGTACGTACGATAAGTATTTTTTTTTGCTTTTGTGGACTTTGAACGCAACTAAAAAGTCCAAATAATACTACTTGCGTAATTCGTATTGCAAGAAGTTAGATATTCTTTCTATTATTTGCTTCGATAGGCGAGAAAAGTGAGAGATCCAAGAGGAGGGTTAAGCAACTTGATCTAAAAGAAGAAAAAAAACTGTTAGTCAAATCTATGGATTTAGTTTAAATAAATGAAACTTCAATAAAATGATACTGGTAAATGGTGGACGAAGTTTATATTTCATATTTTCCGTTTTTTTTTATGTGATTAGCTATTTGGAGAGTCTAATGAATTTTTCTTTAATCCTGTTTAAATTTTTCAAACACTACTTCTTTAATATTTTTAATTGTTAAAGGTTGTGTAATTTCTTAAATATGTAAATTTACATTGAAAATTAGTTGCTTTAATTTTCGTACTCTGAATTGTGTTACGTAAAATGGAATAGTTGTTTTGATACGAAAATGTTTGCTAGTTATTGTGATTTGTTACTTACATCTTAAGTAGTGGAGGGAATCATGGCTTTTAATTATTCTATGCTTTATTTATATAATATAAGTAGAAGATTTAGATACATGATTCTTGTACTACCTAGATCATGATGATTAGTAATTCGCAATTTTACTTGGCAACTTTCTTGGTTTTGTTGTGCATGGTTTCTTCTATTTGGAGTGCTGATATTAAAACTTTCAATGTCATCGATTTTGGGGCTGTCGGAGATGGAAGAACTGATGATCTCCCGGTACATAAAAATATATTTTTATTTTATTTATCTTTAACGAATCTTTTTAAAAAAAAAGAGTTAATATCATGTGAGTCAATGACCCACATGAACTCATAAGAACAAATACTATACTTGATCTCAGCCAAAAGGCAAAGATAAAAGTATACACAAACATTAATTTCTTAAATTTTCTCGTTTTTTTTCTTTCTTTTTTATCATATGCGTGAGAATTTGTAAACATTTGATCATGTATATATGCAGGCTTTCCTCAAGGCATGGGAAGCTGTGTGTCAATCGGAATCCAGTCGTGTAATTCTTGTTATACCAAAAAGAAAGAAATTCTTACTTAAGCCTTCAGAATTTGATGGTCCTTGCAAGCCCTCCAGTATACATATTCAGGTCATAATGTCAAAATGGGTAGATTTGACAAATAATTTTGTTAATTTATTTTTAGTTATCCTGTTGCAGGTATCTGGAAATATAATTGCACCTAACTCAAAATCGGCATGGGATGGAGCTGCAACCAATGCATGGCTCACTTTTGCGAATATTAACCATCTTACTGTTAATGGCAATGGTGTTTTTGACGGCCAAGGCCATATATGGTGGTCAAATGCTTGCATCAATGATAACACATCCCAAGTAAGCTTAAAATCTTAGTATTTTCATGAAGAAAATAGCAGCGCCGACATAACAAGGTTGGGGGCATAAAGCAATACTTGAGAGAGGGGCCCTAATTTTTTTTTTTTTTTCATTATATATATTTTTATTTAAAATCCACTTTTCTAGCTTTTTAGATGTGAAGTCATTAGTTACTATTTTTCATAATCGATTTGTTTTAGTAATTTATTTTCAATTGATAATATTGCTAATCCATCCAATCTCTCTTGAGATATTGTTGATCTTAAATAAGATTTAATCAACTTTAGTTTTAATAAACTTCTTTCAGCTGAGCCAATGGTTACATGGACTGTTAACATTATTCTATAAGCAATATGTGTATTTGGAAAAGAATAAGGTCTTTTTATTTGATTGATTCTTTTTATTAGATCATTATCTTCTACTTGTATTATATCTCTTAACACTTTTAATTCAAAAAATAAATATAAACCATTAATATCATAATAACTATTATGTGTTAAAGAAAGTTCAAGGTTAAGACTATGTTTTTTTTTAAATTCTCATTATCTAGTGATCTCAATTTACCACTAAATAAGAAACCAAAAATATTTTCATATTCTTCAATTGGTTCAAATCTATTTTGAAATATATATATCAATTCTAATTTCAAGGGACTTTGTGATTTCGTTATCAATATTTTCATCAAATTGTTTCTTATGAAATTCAAGTTCTATATTCATCTCATATGCAATTTCCTTAGTAGAAATCTTAGCATTCATAGTACATATAATATATTTTTTTAAAAATAACATTTATAAGTAAAAAAAAAAAAATTTAAAAATGAGGGCCCTCGAAAATATGGGGCTCCAAGCGATGGCTTTAGTGGCCTAGCGGTTAAGACGGCCCTGGCTAGAAGCCTTTAAAATTTCTAGCTAATATCTTACATATGGTTTTTTTTTTTCTTTCCAGGAAACACAATGCAAAGGGCCAACTGTAAGTATTCATTATACAGAATCATTTTTTAAAGTTCTGTGTATAACGTATATGTACTAAAGTAATGTGATGATCATCCAATATATATATATATATATATATATAGGCATTGATTTTCAGAAGATGTGAACAGCTTCGAGTTAGGGGAGTAACAATTATTAGAAGCGCTAGAAGTCATATCATATTGACTGCTTGCAATGAAGTTAGCATTGCTAATATACGTATTATGTCACCTGGTGATAGTCTCAACACCGATGGGATTGACGTTTCCGGTAGCACTAATGTACGAATACACAACTCTCTCATCGCAACAGGTACATTTTCACTATCGATGAATTTAACTTATACACACCTATAGTTTTTACTGTTAAGTGACTTAAATAGTACCCTACAATCTTGAGGTATATAAGCAAGTGACTTGCTATAAAAGTTTGAATGATCACTGGTGGTATAAAAGCTTTTACACTAAAAAGAGTTCGGTGCACGAATATCCCACTTTCAAGCAGGATTCGAAGAAGGATTGCACCCTAAAACAATTTGATGTAGACAACCTACCCTGATGCAAGCATCAATGGTTGATTTCCACCATTCAAACCCGTAAGTTATAGGTCCTATAGAGACAATTTTTCTGTTGTCCCAAGACTTCAATTCATAAAAGTTTTTATACTATCGGGGTATATAAGTTAAATCTTACTACTATTACCAAGGGCAGAGTGTAGAGCTTACGAGTCGGATAGAAAAGAACTAGAATCCCTAACTCATAAACTTCAAAAATCCTAGCTCGACCTCTAACTATTACTCCTTGATTTATCCATGAAATTAAACTTCTTCAGGAGTGCAATATCTAGTTTACTTGATTCTTATAATAACGGGTTTTCTCCACATATTTTGGACAATGAATTATGATAGGTGACGACTGTATTGCAATAGGAGGAGGATCCTCCAACGTTAGTATTAGCGGCATAACATGTGGACCAGGCCATGGTATTAGGTAATTGTTGGTTTTTCAAATTCTAGTTACACTAGAATGTTGTAACTTTAAAATAAAACTTTGAAAAAAATTTAATGGCTGTAGTATTGGATCCTTGGGAGAAGGAGGATTTGAAGTAGTGGAAGATGTGAACGTACGAAATTGCACGATGAAAGACACCTTAGCAGGAGTAAGGATTAAGACCTGGCAGGTAATGTGCACTTAGTTTTTGATCAGCTTGGAAATGCTCAGATAATATTCGTCATTTACACTTGACAAATACTGCAGTAATTGTTACAACCATAACTAGCTAACATATTTCTAATGGAACAGGGAGGCGAAGGGTATGCAAGGAGGATTGCTTTTGAAGGAATTGTATTTGTTGCAGTCAACAATCCCATCATCATCGACCAGTTTTACTGTCCCAGCCGAGTCAATTGCAAAAATGATGTGAGAAAACAAACAAAACATATATAGAGACTGGAAACTAGGGACTGATTGTTGAATTTCATTACTAATTGGTTGTTTTGACTAATATAATGCAGACAGCTGCAGTTGCATTGAGTGACATAACATTCAGAGGAATACTAGGGACTTCCCTGATGGACGAGGTGATAAATCTGAGCTGCAGCGAGACTGTTGGCTGCAAAAACATACTTGTTGATCGAGTGTATATATCATCTGTTAATGGTAACCCTGTTCATGCCAAGTGCATCAATGCTCATGGAAGATACACTCATACTAGCCCTGCTGTGAAATGTCTGCTGCCGCCATAGTTTTAATGTCTCAATGCCTTATTGTTCAACAAAGACTAATAAAGGAGTAGGTAGGGAGAAGGAGAGACATGTACCATTTTTCTGAACTATTATAGGCTTATTATAGCTATTTCGTTATTTAGGAAATTGTTATATTCAAGGCTTATGGATACAGTTTCTGTAACAAATAACCAACTCAGAAGTCAAAAGCCACTATTGTGTTCTCTTTTCTTGATATATATATTTTTTTTTTCTTGAAACTGGAAAATTTCTTTTCCTGATTTTTTCATTAGCCACAATAATGTTTTTGTGCAAAACATCTATTCAACTGTTATAATCTTACATCTATGTCGTTATTTAGGGAATTATTAGATTCGAGGCTTATGTATACATATTCTTTACTGAATAACTAATCAGAGCCACAATTTTCATTTTTAGATAGCTGGAATATCTCTGTACACAGAACATTCTATTGAAATTAGAGGGAAAAAGAAATTGTAGAGCATTTCATTAGAGTTGGAACTTATGTATAAACCACAAGCTACTAGTATAACAGATATAACTAATTGACAGAATAAGACATCAGATAAAAAGTATGAACTTCAATCGAGAAACAATTGATAGGATTGTTTGTTTTTTCTTTATTCTGTAACCAGTCATCACACCAGAACCATACAACAACAAGAATCAAGTTAAGATGCTAAATATGCAGACAACAGCAAGTCATAATAAACTATATCAAATTATGTTCTATACAAAAGAGTATTTTACTTGCAAGAGAGAAGAAGTACCAGTTTCTATATAGGTGTATAATCACATGAACTGGAGCAGCCAAAGGGTGCTTAGAGTCTCCATTTATATCTCACATGATTCGGAGCGGCCAAAGAGTGCATAACGGTTATTGGCAACATTATCATATGCAAAGTCTCGAATGAATCTGCTAAAATGAGGGAAAAACTAAGCACCAGAAGTGAAGCAAGTTCCTACATTCACCAAGATTGGGATAAGAACAGTGAAACTTACAGAGGCACAAACTGTAAGAAGAATGCTAGCTGAGGGAAAGGCAAGTTAATGTACTCCATAATCTTCAGAACAGCTTCGGATTTCACATAAGACCTGAAATGAAAACAGTGATCACTAGTTACTCCTGCTATGATTGCTACAACATTAGTATCGTCTGGACAACATTTGAATTGAAGTTGAAAAATAAATTGAAGTCGAAGTTGGAAAAAAGGTACTCCAGTATGTAAAAAGTCAGGCCCCTTACTTCCCTCCTTCCCCCCCCCCACCCCCTTTTTTTTCTGGGGAACATACAGCATACCTATCTTTTTCAACAAGCACAACACTTGAAATATCATCAGGAGCTCTGCCAGATCTCATCAACAGGTTCTTCCCTGCTTCACTTTGTAAAGCTTCATACCTAATTCTCCTGGATGTCAACAGAATGAGGAATTAAAGAAAAAATAGTCTTGAAGAAAACCAAAAAACCACAGAACAGAAAATGATTATGACAACAGTAAGAAGTCTGACTGCTAATAACATTTCCTTGATTAAATGAGCTCAGACAATTTCTGTTAGCAGACTCATATTCTGAAGAAAAAAAACTATGTGAGACTCTCTTTGCATCAAATTTATATAAAAACTATGTGACATCTGGGCTTACAATATCAAATTTCCATTTATACAATATCTCTGACATAGAAGTAACCAGATATGATTAGTGAGAATGACTGCAGCAGACAAACTCTACAGAGTTCTCAAGCATTTGCCAAGACAACAGAGTACAATAGAACAAATGTTAAGAGTGAGACATAAGGTCAATCTCTGAAAGCAGACCTAGTACATAAAGTCATAACGCCGGTCACAACTTATAACTTGGTGAACCAGGTAGAAGATCTGATCAAGAATTATCAGACTCTGCTCTCCTATAAAAGGTACTTAACAACTTTGTAAGTTTTTACATATGGAAAGAAGTTTGAATCTATATCCTTTCAGCCAAACACAAACGAAGAGGGAAAACACCAACCTTTTATTATCATTATCACGGACAAACTTTACACCTCCATTACACAGGTTGCACACACCTAGAAAACATGCAAAACATTTCTCAGTTTCACGGATAATGTTATCCGAAACCACTAAAACAGTATGCTAGCTAACCTTTTCAGATCAATTAATTTAAGTTCTAAACTTGCACTTCAAGATAATACAAAGGAAGTAATGTCACTCGGGAGGGTTCTGGTCAAAACTAGAAAAATTATTTCAACTAGAATACAACAGACCACACAAAAATGATGACAAAGTTATGCTTGAGAAACGCCTAATTCTCTTTTTGCGACAACTGAAGAAAAAGGCTGAACTTTTAGGCATTAAGGAAATTTAAGTTTTGCAATAATGAGCCACCAAAAACATCTAAATTCAATTTCTTCTTAATTTTCAATAAATTCAGTTAATTTAAAGGAAATACAGCATTCAAAAATCCTTCCTTTTTTCAACCATTTCTAAAATTGTAAAATCTAATCCAATTAGATTAAAAAGAAAAATGACACAAGGAATCAAAGGTTATACCGTCAAATAACATTATAGGGCGATTATCAAGCTCAAAGAAACTAGCAGTTTCCTCCACCCAATCCACTGCCGCTTGACGGCTGCTACTGCTGGTGTTCAGTGGCGTTGATAGAGTTGCCAACGGAGTGAATTGCCGGCGAAACCTAGCATGAAACGGCGGCGTTACAGTCAATCCCGCATAGCTAGCGGGTATAGTGATCGCCATGTTCATTGGAACCAACTTCAAAAATCGGTTGTTCTTTGTTGATAAAATTGGTGGTTAAAAAATAAAATTAGCCCCTGCCAATGTTCATATTATGTCCACGTGGAATTACCAATACCTCTAATCAATATTTGCTGAAAAGTATTATTTCTAAATATAGATATTAATTTTAAAATTACTTTTCAAAAACAAAATGTTTTGGGGGGAAGAAGTACTCTTTTGAGAAATTTAACCAAACAATTCTATACTAATGAAATGACAATAATGAAGGTAATTGTATCCATTGTCAAATACTATAAATCAATTCTCTAAATACATAACGAATGCATTTTATAGGCTATATACAAAAGCGGTTTACCAAAAATGTTCAATCCACAATTGTAGCTAAGAATTAGATTGGACTAAATATATTCTCAACTAAATTTTGTGTGAAATAAATATATTTTTAACTTAATAAAATAAATAAAAGTGCATAATTAGACCAAACATATATGGTGAATTTGGCCCACTTTAGTGACATTTTAGATCAAAAACACATCTAAAATATTTTGATTTTTTGAATTTTATACTTAGGTGTGTAAATTTCCTATTTAAACTATCACAAAATATTTATAGAGAAACACATGAACAATATGAGTTAGTTCATTTTTCTATCTTAACAATGATGATATTTCAAATAGAAAAAAGGAAACAACTGATATTTCAATAAGTTTACAAAAAAAAACCGGAATACTTATTTTTACCCGTTGAAATTTAATCCTTTCTGCCGGTTCAATTAATACCCGTAAAGATAAACCGAATTTATACACACCCGCCCGCCCAAGTGAAAGAAGAAGAAAAAAAAAAACGAGTCTTTGAGGTTGAGACACTGTTGAAGTTCTTTGGGGTTTTGAAACAGTAGCAGCCTCTTGGAGGGGAGAGCAGTGAAGTTCCCAAAAAGCCGCATGAAGCAATCTTGTTTCATCTGTTTCTCCTGGACTGAGCTTTCACCCAGGAGATGACACCAAGTTTACCATTTTCCAATTCATATGTCTAAAACCCTTCTCTCCCGCATTAAACCCCTCCACAACCCAAAACCAAAACCCCCTTCTTCTCCTTCCAACTTCCCATTAACACGCCGCATCAAAGAACTCGTTAACGAGGTCTGTCAAATCCTCCATACCCAACAACAATGGGAAAACACTGTCGAAATCCGTCTTTCACAGGAAGAAATTGTCCCTTCCGACATTGCACACCTTGTGTTCGACAAACTTAAGGATGCTCATGTGGGTCTTAAGTTCTTTGATTGGGTCTCTCAAAGACCCTATGGTTGTCCCCTTGATCGTTTTGCTTGTTCTTCTCTTTTGAAACTCTTGGCTAAGTTTAGAGTGTTTCCTGAAATTGAAAGTTTGTTGTCCACCTTGACTACTTGTGAAGATAAGTTTCCTACTCTTGAAGCGTTGGATGCTGTAATTAAAGCTTATTCTGATTCTAATTTGGTTGACAAAGCTGTTGAATTGTATTATTTTGTATTGAGAACTTATGATTTGGTTCCACATGTAGTTACTGTGAATTCTTTACTTCATGGTCTTGTAAAACATGGTAAGATTAAAGCTGCTAGAAGACTGTATGATGAGCTCGTTGAGAGAAGTGGCGGTGTTGAGGATAAATTTTTGGATAATTTTAGCACTTGTATTATTGTTACAGGGTTGAGTAAAGAGGGGTATGTTGAAGAAGGCAGGAAATTGATTGAGGATAGGTGGGGTAAAGGTTGTGTACCAAATGTTGTTTTTTACAATATATTGATTGATGGCTACTGCAAGAAGGGTGACATTAGAAGTGCGTACAGGCTTTTCAATGAGTTGAAATTGAAGAGCTTTTTACCCACAGTGGAGACTTATGGGGCACTGATAAATGGGTTTTGTAAAGATGGGAATTTTGAGAAAGTTGATATGCTTGTGCAGGAGATGGTTGAGAGGGGTGTGATTGTCAATGCCCGTGTGTATAACACTATCATCGATGCTAGGTGTAGGCATGGTTTTACTATGGAAGCAATAGACACTGTAAGGAAAATGGTTGAAGCTGGCACTAAGCCAGATATCGTGACATATAACATATTGGTCTCTTATTCATGCAAGGATGAGAAAATTCAGGAAGCTGAAAAGTTTCTAGAGCAGGTTAAGAATATGAGGTTGGTGCCGACCAAGTTTACTTATACTCCTCTGATACATGCCTACTGCCAATTTGGTGATTTTGAAAGGGCGTTAAGTTTGCTTGCTGAGATGACAGAGTATGGTGAAAAACCCGATGTGTCAACTTACGGAGCTCTTGTCCATGGATTGGTGGTCTCTGGTGAAGTTGATGTTGCACTAGTCATTCGAGACAAGATGATTGAAAGGGGAGTATCACCTGATGCTGGAATATATAATGTTTTGATGAGTGGGCTCTGCAAAAAATTGAAGCTTCCCGCTGCCAGGCAGCTCCTTGATGAGATGCTTGGCCATGGTATATTACCTGATGTTTATGTTTATGCCACTTTAGTCGATGGATGTGTAAGAAATGGGGAATTTCAGGAAGCAAAGAAGCTCTTTGAGCAGACAATTGAGATGGGTATGGATCCTGGGCTTGTGGGGTACAATGCCATGATCAAAGGATACTGTAAGTTTGGACTGATGAAAGATGCAGTTGCTTGCATCAGTAGAATGAAAAAGTCAAAAATTTCTCCAGATGCCTTTACTTATTCAACAGTAATTGATGGGTATGTAAAGCAACATGATTTGCGCCAAGCATTAACGATACTCCCTCACATGGTAAAGCGCAATTGTATGCCAAATGTGGTAACATACACCTCTCTAATTTATGGCTTTTGTCAGAATGGAGATCTTGTGAGAGCTGAAGATTTGTTCAACGGAATGCAATCAAATGGTATGATGCCTAATGTGATAACTTATAGTATACTAATTGGTAGCTTTTGTAAAGTGGGAAAACTTGCAAAAGCAGCTTCTATTTTTGAACAAATGCTCATGCACAAGTGCTATCCATCTGATGTCACGTTCAATTATTTGGTCAATGGCTTTTCCCATTGCACACCTACTATTTTCTCAAAAGAGAAAAATGATCCTCAGGATGAGATGAACTCTAAGTTTATGGCAACTTTTAAAAGAATGATATCAGATGGTTGGCACCCGAGAAATGCTGCATACAATTCCATTATCACCAGCCTCTGTTTGCATAAAATGCTCAAAACTGCATTGCAACTATGTGACAAGATGATTGGTAAAGGCTTCACTACAGATTCAGTTACCTTTGCTGCCTTATTGCATGGAATTTGCTTGGATGGAAAAGCCAAAGAATGGAAAAGTATTATTTCCTGCAGCTTAAGTGCGACAGAGCTGTCTTTCGCTTTAAAGTATTCTTTGATATTTGACCAGTACCTGAGTCATGGATTCGACTCTGAGGCTTCAGTGATTTTGCATACCTTGGGTAAAGACCATGTCTCATAATCAAGCTGAAACTGATGTTAAGTTTTTGGTAAGCTTGGACTGGCAGAAGACTGAAGGTCTGCATAATTGCTGTTTTATCGAGAGAGTATATGTATTATAGGAGTAGGCTGGATCTTCTATAAGATGGATGGAGCTCTCTGATTGTTGCTTTATTTGATCTTCTGTGCAGATTGATGGTTTTGCAGCCAACTGACATCTAATTTTGGGTGCAGTTCTGCCACAGCTCATCTAGGTGTTCTCTCTTGGTGGCAGTGCAACTAAAACCAAGGTGGGAAAACTTGCCTTTTTCCTGTCACAACTTTTTGACTTCGTAACAAGAAATATAAAAATGCCATTGATAGCGATATATCTGTTTCATGCAGGTGATTTTCATTGGAAAATGAACATATGAGATGCTTAAAGGTTGACTCTCTTCTATTGTGACTGACGCAATGAACTCAATATTTCTTTGTAGTATGTATTCTATGTCTCTTGTTCGATGATTTTTATTTTGTTTTTTGCCTTCTGCTCCAATGCTGCTGTCAAATATGGAGCCCTTGTTTCTCATTACTGCTCGTCGATTTTACATTCAATGCTTGATTGAATGATTTAATGACTCTTTGCTGACGAAGAATGTTATGGTAGCTTGACCCCAAAAAACCCTGTAACTTATTGTGTACTTACATACAGGAGCAAGCTCTTTGGAGAAAGTGTCATCCCTGTAAGACGGCATGATTAAATGATTCTATTTTCTCAAGGAGCATTTGCTTTGAGCTTCGAAAAATTTGCCCATATCCGTCTTTGGTTTGATGCATGGTGCAGGGATTTAGCACTGAAAGAAGAATTTCCAACTTAATCTTGACCAAAACTGATAAAGAGGCCACAGTAGGTGAGTGATTAAGGAGGTATGGAGGTCAGGTGTTGTTATCTTTTGGTAGAAGGCCCGTCCAAGATTCGGAATGGAATGAGATGTGCAATTCAGAGAGGACAGATTTGGGCAGGCTGAACCTCAAAATTGTATTACAATCCCTTATCTAGGAGAGGTGTCTTCAGGCCCATATGGAAGCTGGTATGGAGGACTAAGGCAGCAAAAGAAGTTATACACACTGTTAGTTGGCGGTATTTGCACAAATGATCAGAGCCAATTTTGATCACTTGTTACTACGTTGCAATTTCTCTGTGGAGTTATGGTCTTACTCCATTTAAACTGTCATGGGATTTACCTAGTGTTGGATGTCATGGCAAGTCGGAGAATGAGAAGGCTGGATGCCTGGAAGGAATTTGTGGAAGACAACACATTTGGTGCATTTTTCAGTTGATTTTGTGGGAGAAATATAGTACTTGTTTTTTTGTGGGAGTTCCTACTGTGGACATTAGAACTCTTTTGTTTGGTTATACTTGGCGCAAAAGGAGATCTATATTGGAAAAATGATTGATTTTTCTTTTTGTTTTTTTGCTTTTAAACCCTACATATGCATTTGTAAAGTAAAACCCAAACTTGGTTTAGTATTAATGAAATTCTTCGAGTGTATATCAAATTTTAGATGCCTAAAGTGTTTTCTTAGGTGAACTCATCATCATAGTGAACTTGTAAAGTCATTCTCATAGGGAACAAATTTCTGTATAGCACTAACTTAAGCCATTGGTTCAACCCAAAGGACAAAGGAACCATGGTATACAACCTCCATAATACCAAATTCCATCAACTAGACAAAGAATCCTATTATTGTGGAAAAGAGGAAGAGGTGGTACATATAAGAAAGTAAAGGCCAAAGGAAAAGGCACCACTTGAAAGAAGAAATGAATGCAAATTATCAAATGCTAAATGTGGTGTTCCATAAGCTACATACACTTAGAATACATGAATCAAATGTCTCTTCCATAAATTTGTGAATGACACATACAAGACATCTTTTCGAATAAATTGCCCTCGCGTATATAACCAAAAACATCAAGTAACAACTAAACTGAAGAGGAAAACACAAATTATAGATTGAATTCACAAAAACAGTCTGGTAAGGCAGATCCTCTACCCATTATAAAATCATCTCTATGAACCTTCCACAGGGCTTCTGTTAGTTCCTTCCCTTTAAGCCCCTGAGAGGTAAACAATGCAAAGGCTTTCCTGTTCAAGAAAATTGTCTTATACAACCCCGTGAAAGCTCGCATTGCTGCAACCATCTTATCCATGTTCCCAAAATAAGTAGCCATGTAAGAATCACTGTTAATAGACACGTAATAATCCAGAGCAGCTTTTGTATTCCCATGCATGGTTGTGAAGTCCTCTCCGCTAAGAAGACTAGATTTGGTAACAACATTGGTATACATAGATGTAAGTCCCTCAAGTTCCATCAGGCCATCACCAGCTGCCAAATATATTGTCGTATTGGTGGGTATGGCTAAAGCTTTAAGTATGAATGCAGTTTCATTGGGGGTAAGTGGACACTTTCCACGGTTTCTCCAAATACGAGCTGTTTCCCCAGTCCAAGGTTTCCTGTCAACCCGTGCAGCTTCTATGGCTTTTGCAGAAGCAAGAGAAAGACCAGAGTACTCACATTGACTATAAGCTACCATGTCAGGTTCAAACCGAAGGTGTAGCGATAAGAAGGGCTTTGGTATAGCTTGTAGAAGCTCAAGCGCTTTCTTCTCCAATGTGCTTGTAAGGCGCAACGCACTATAACAAGCCTGGCAAAGTGCAGCTTTTGCATAAAGAGGGTACCTAAGATGAGTAATTATGGTTACAACTTAGAAGGATGAATAAAAAACTGTATCCTTATAAAGCCGTCTGTAGAAATGATTTGTCAAGAGTTCTAGACATAACTCAAAATACAAAATATAAGTACCTATCCCTTCTTTGACTCATTGCAGGGGTGATCGAGATATATCCATGCTTCAGTAGGGAAGGAAGAACACTCTCAACATAGTCAAATTGGCCTTTGCGTTTGCTGCAATCAACTCTAACAGGATCTTTTGATGCAATCTCAATTGGAAGCTCTTTTACCACATTAACAAAGCCCTTCATTTGTTGGATGAAGAAGTCTACATCAAATACGTCTTCAAAACCACTGAAACATAAGGCAAAAATTCATTCATAGGCATGAAAAGAAAGAACAGGCAACCATTATAAAGAAAACCTCCAACAAAATCATAAGACAGCTCTTAACCGTGTAAAACTACAGAGTTGTCTGTGATTAGGCGTAGCAATGAATGAATGATTAAAGAAGTTATCAAGTACCTAAAACCTACCAGATTCTGTAGGTTAGAAAAAGGAAGATGAAACAAATTATAAGTCATAACAAAAGCATACCTCGACTCATTCCAGTATGCAGCTACTTCAAACTTTGGCAAAACAAGAGTAGCATTCAGCAAACGAGCTATTCCAACACCATCACACAACTGCAGATCACAAATGACAAGAAACAAATTTCATGACTTTTTTCATCATAAATATCAATAGGTAGGATATTCAATGTAGGTGCAGCGAATTGCAGTACTCACATCTCTCCTCATCTGATTGAGCCCACCATAGCAATCCACTCGAATATACCCATTAGCCTGAGCAGGAAGAGCTGCAGCATTTCAACAACAAAACCATGTCTGCATTGGAGGCCAGTCAAATGCTCGACTTAGAAAACTTTACAACCCCCCAGAGCAGAAGGTTATATGCACAACTAGAGCTTATATCCTAATTCTTGTTTTACCCACCCCCTAACAAATTCCAAGTAGCCATTAACTATCTACAGTATAAAGCAGCTCAATCTCCATCAACAGACCACCAGAAATACCAATATAGTACTGACTGTACAATAATTCAAATAGGCACCAAGTATTGCCAATGTGATTTAAAGTTATAGTAGCTATCTACTGTAAAGAGTCGTTTGGTGGTTGGTTAAAATTATGCAGATATAAGTTATGCAGGTATTAGCTCTTCCATCTTCTACCCCACATAACACAATACACCAAAACATCATATTAATTTTATACATGAATAACGTACTTCCTAACTAGCAACCAAACATGGTATAACTTATACATAAATTAATACGTCTTGACTAGATAAGGGTTCTATTTTGGGGGGTTGGGATGGATGGAGTATTAACCAAAAACTAACCATTAGTTCGAGGTTGGAGCCACCAATTGCAAGGTCGCCACTCAGCTAATCTTCGTATGCTCCATATTTCGGGTCTTTCACGCCTGCAATTACACTCAAATAGAAACAGATCAGAAGGCCAGACAATAAGAGAGAGAAATGCGTTGAAATGGTAATAGTAAGAGCTCAAAACTTTAAAAAGAAAATACAGAACAAAGATTTGGATCTTGAAGTTCACTCCAAAACGGCATGTCCGTAGATATTAACACGGAAATCAAAGCAATTAACAAACATAGGTTAAAGAAAAGGGGGGAAAAGAAGCAAAACTTACCGTGAAGAATTGAAGGTAACAGAAGGGTCGGAGAAGAAAGAAAAAGGTGTGAAGAAGAAGAGAAGGAGAAAAAGAGAGAGCGTCAATAGAGTAACGCCAAAAAGGGGCTTTCGCACAGTTGAAGCGATCATTCTATAGAATAATGCACCCAATGGGTCTCGTCTCTGTTAAGTTTATCAGCAGTGGGGAAATTGAAAATATGAAGAAAGAAGGAAGAAGATGATATGGAGGGAATAAAGTAGATCTCTTCCTTCAAAATGGGATACAAAGGCCTACAGTTGTAGTAGATCTACCTTCCCCTCTTCTTCTTCTCACCGACTTATCCATCAATTTCTGCTCTTTCTTTTCTTTTCTGTTTTTTTTTTTAAGTGTCAATTACGAAAGTAGTAATTTTTGCTTCCCCCAACCAAGGTTATTGCTCCTCGAACGCCAATTAAAAAATAAAAAAATCGGCTTCCACTAAAATGAAAAGAATCACGACCTCTACGTTTGATAATTTGCTTTACCAATTTAATTTCCTATAGTAGGTGTCGTTTTTTTCCAACAAAAAAAACAGGTGGAATTTTATTTTTTTTAGTTTCGAGCACATGTTACTAGAACAATAATTGAGCAAACGCTGAATTCACGTGGCGATTTTTATCCTATGTTGTATTATATCACTGATCGCATATGTCTACTTGTTTAATTTTATGATAGTTAGAGTGCATAGATATCAACTAAGAACACGTTTATATATTATGATTATGCCTATTCAAAAACTTTTAACTCCTCTTCCAGCCTCAATGCTGTCCCAACAATTTATAAACAGGAATAAGAAAAATTCAAATTTGAGTAAAACAAGCTCTTCAAGAAATTATGACAGGTTTTGTAATGACAACAATCATAACTTAGGTGGCCCTCTCCAAAGAGCGGAAGAAAGGAGGCTGGCCAATGAGCATTCAATCCTCAAGATATAATGCGGTGCCATCTATCAGTTCCCTACCACATGTAGTACCAAACATCACCTGAAGCTTCCATAAAAATGACATATTCTTCAGTACCCTGCTTCTGAATGGCTTTCCAGGTTTCTCAAAACTATTGTTGGAAACACAACTATGGTAAAAACTGGAAGAAGATGATCTAGCATCCTACCTTCTGTATGCTTTTTCCATTTTTAACCTTGTATCACCTGTTAGCAGCAGTTTCAGATTGGCAACATGGTGAGTAACTAACTGTATGAACTAGCTTTTAAGGAACACTCAAGATCATAAAAGTATCTTCATATATATCAGAACCAAGCAGGTTTACTGTTTATCACTTCAAAATGACTAACATAGATATATCTTCCACATGCATAAAGGCGTTCAGGGGAAAAAGATCAACATTATGTGTGAGAAACATAATTTATAGGGATCGAAAAGTTACTTTGCGTCATGAAAAAATTACAGAATATTGGCTTCGTAGTTGACACCTAACCAAAGAGCTAACTAATATCCCACCTTTTTAGGGGTAGGTAGGAGAATGGGGAGAAATTAAGAGATATAGGTAATAAAATGCAAGCAGAATGAGCCAATCTTTTCATCATCATCTTACCTGGAGAACATGCTCCAAAGTCCAATCTAGTGGATTGATCTGTCCAACTTTGGTTTCTAAGTCCCAACCTTTACAATTCCTGTGGTCATTCCCAAAGAAAACAACTACTATACGTCACACCTAGAAGGATCATATGACACAGTTCTGAGTCACATCACCAACTATATTGGATGTAGTACATTCACAAAGTAGAAATAAGGATAATGGTTACATGTAGAACCCGTTAACTAAACATATATGGCAGAAACAACAAATCGACAACTTATCCATCTGCATGGCATTTCCAGAAAATGTCTTGCAATTAAATATTTATTTCAGATGTTCCCATTCAAACACAAAAGAATTATGTCCTTAATATGCTCTGGTACAGCCGAAGATTCTTGTATGCCTTAACTAATGTATTCCAGCAGTAATTACCACGTACAAGGCATCACTCAACTAGCAAGCAGACCTTGCGACCCCTTGTTAACCTTTTTTTCCCTTTCTAATAAAACCCCCTTGTTTACTCTTGAAAGTTGATGGCCCTTCAGCTTGTCCTTTAAGGATGCGAAGAATCCAACACAAAATGTGCACTCCAAGAGATAACTACATGCCTTTCGTTCCTTAACCTTGCAAGCCAATTACACCACATCCAAATCTTTACAAGCTAGGATGTCATTTACACATATTGAATGGTAAAGAGCAACTGGACCCACAGGAAAGCCAGACCATAAAAATTAATCTAGGCTTTGCTATGGAAATATACAGATCAAGAAACTCACTTGGACCAAATTGTCACCACTCTTTGACTATAATTTTCCATCACAAGATAATAGGTCGGACCAAGGTTTTGCCTCTGTGGCTATAATTTGCTATCTGAGCCAGGAGTTTCCACTGGGTATAGCCAAGTCAGTACCACTCACTGCTATCAGAATACAAGG
This sequence comes from Solanum etuberosum, assembly GCA_029582245.1. Lineage (NCBI taxonomy): Eukaryota > Viridiplantae > Streptophyta > Magnoliopsida > Solanales > Solanaceae > Solanum > Solanum etuberosum. Next base: position 31,890 of record JAJONR010001243.1, on the reverse strand, counting down.
AAATGCAGCATGTACTTACCAATACACGACATGCGACAAGAGTAGGTATCACCTTGACCAGGGGAATTGAGATGATTCTAGATCATTAGATTCTTTCACTCAAAATTTTCATCCGAGTATTCTTCATCATGTTTCAATTTCACACAGGCCTTGTTACCTCTCATTACGCTTGCCAGTTCTTGAATTAAACTAGATGTGCTCCTTTCCATCTTATCTGCAAGTATCTCAGTCTGCTCTGCAAATCCATGACCTATTAGTCTATTTCTCAATTTTTCACACGTCGCTGTATATGGAGGAATGCCTTCATCTATCATTATTTCAAAATATTTACATGCTTCCTCAAGTTTGCCTTTCTTCTGACAGAAACCATGTACCATGACAGCATATGTCGAGACTGAAGGATAAAAGTTCCTGTCTTCCATGCTCTCCCAAACTTTCTCAACTCTATCAAACCTTCCCACCCTAATAAGCATCTTAAGCAACATATTATATGTATGTTTATCTGGTAGGCAGTTGTTTCGTTCCATTCTTGAAACCAGCCTATGTGCCAAGTTAACTTCATTGTGATCACAATGAGAAGCTAGGATTGTATTGTAACTCCAACAATCAGGTCTTACCCCTTCGCTAATCATCTCATCTATCAGTTGGTAAGCCTCGTCAACCTTCTTGGTCTTACAAAGCTTTTTGATGATACAATTATATGTAAATACATTAGGCACAAGTTTGTACCTTCTCATCTGGTCAAGGACCCTGAAAACTGAATGAATATCATTCGCCGCGCAATAACCATGAATGAAAATTGAATAACTAAAAGCATCAGGTATCAGTCCACTGGACCTCATCTTCATGAAGAAGTTGAAGGCCTCATCCATCTTACCAGCCTTGCATAGTGAGTCCAAAATACTATTATAAGCAAGCAAATCAACTGAACAGCCTCTTTCAAGCATTTCATCAAACAGCTTTTGTGCTTCAGCAACTTCCCCTAAATCTCCCCATCCCCTTATCAGAATGCTGTAAGTTTTCACACTCGGCATGAAATCATCCTTCACTTTATCGAAGAACTCCTGCGCTTGCTTCGCATGCTTTCTTTTACACAGCGCCAGCAAAAGCTTATCGAGATCAGCTAAACATGGTTTAGTCCCAAAATCTACCATTTTATTAAAAGCCCTAATTGCATCAGCTGGCAAACCAGCTCTACTATAAGCCCTGAAAACAAGCCAGAAAATTTCGGGAGTAATTTCATAAGATCTATTCGTTCTCATCTCAACAAAGAAGTCCCATATCAAAGGGAACTGTTTACTACTTCCTAATATATCAACAAGAATGTGAAAGCTTTCTCGACTATGGCAAAAACCTGATAACTTTTGTGCCCATATGAAGAACCTGTGCGCAGAGAATTCAAGATTTTTGCAACGTTTTAGGACTTGTTCAACTACGTCGGTTGAAATACTGCCGGAAAATGGATTGAGTGCGGACTCAATGTCGTGGTGAGGGCTTCTGTAGTCACTAAGAATTCGAGAAATATCATTCACCAGGTCTGGATTTTTTTCAGGTTCCTTTTTTATTTCTGCATCAGTAAAAGAGGACATGAACAGACAGCCGCGAAAGGCATTGCAGGTGGGAAGATAAGAAGAAAATGAAGAAGAAAGACAATATTGAGTGCTCTTGAGTGGAGAAAGATAGCAATGGAAGAGTGTTCTGGAGAAATAATGTACACTTCTGTTGCGAAGAAGTGTCCTAATCACCATTTTTTTTCTTCAGAAAGTTCAAATATGTATGTTCACCTAAATTCATTCCATTTTTCAAATCAAACCAGATAGATTCAAAAGAGTGTGCGCCAATTTACTCCACGGGTATCCAGTGTTCAGCAACATGTTTTCTTGGTTTCATTCAAGGGTGATGATCCATTTCATTGGGCTTTTATTAGGTCTTTAGGCCCAAAATATGTCATTGGGGCTCAAGTCCATAAGAAAAGCCCGTAAACAATAACAAACTTTTTTGGTTGTGAAAGTTTGAGAGGACACTATTTATCGGCCACATTTAGAGCCTATTGGCTATTTGGATTTATTTTTACTTAATAAAATCACGGGAACACAAACACAAATCTCACTAGTTTAGAATTTAATTATGTGTCTTTTCGTGTGAGTTTTCGAAATTACTATTTTTATCAGATTTCGGTACCCAAATTACACATGTATCTAGCGCGTTCGATTACATTTATCTCGAATACATAGGGTCAAAATTAGGTATGATTTGTTTCAAATATACTATGTTAAAGTGGATTTGCATGTATTTGAGATATACTAACTCTCTCGCTAGCCTCTCTCCTACATCACTCATATTTCTCCCTATGTATTTGTATTTTAGAATGATTTTGGTATCCCAACTGTGTGTATGTTTATATATATATATATAGTGTAAATATAAGTTATGGTATCCCAAATATATGTATCAGGTGTGATTCACATGTATTTGAGATATACTGATTATTTGCTCACCTCCCTCCTATATTTCAAACTATAGAAGAATTAGTAAATAAAATAGAAATAGTGCTTATAAATAATTTTTTAAATTAGTCAAACATTCTAAAAGTAAAAAAAATTGAAAATTAACCGAACCGTACCGATAACGAAGAGAAACCATTATGATTGGGATGGTTTTAAAAAGTTTAATTTTGGTTATATATTGTATAATACCCGAAAAATTGGGATGGTATAATTTTTAAAAAAATAACCGATCGAACTGTACCATTGACACCCCTAGTTATTATAATTAATGTTTAGTTATTTTAATCATAAATTTGACAATAATTAATAAGGGTAAAAATAGAAAGTTATGCCTAATTTATATCTTAATCTTTTTTTTTTTTAAATGTGAAACACTTTAATAATTCAATTAATTTGAAACGGAGGGAGTACCATTTTTCTAAAATCATTTAATGGTAGTCAATATTTGGTAATTTCAGACAAAAAGCGTATTTCGCTACTGCTGCGGCTGCTTCTCTCGCCTAGAATTTGAGCTTATCACACATACTACCTCCCTCCGTCAAGTTTTAATTGTATAAAAAATTTGACTAATATTTTTTGGTGTATTTTTTCATTAAAATGTTATGTAAAAAATTGCAATTTATAGTACTTTTCGTATAGTTTTTGAACTCACTAATTTTTTTGTTTAAAATATCGAATTAATGTAATCTAATTTAACTTTGAAAATTAATCAAATTAACTTTTAAAAAACGTAACATGACAAACAAAGGTGGACGGAGGAATTTTCTATTGATCGATAGTTTCTATCCATCCCACGGCACTCATACGGTATGAGTCATACCACAATGACATTCTCCCCAACAGTTGCGTGTTAATATTTTTTTCACGCAAATATAAAAAACTGATTTCAAACCCAGTAAATTAAATTAGTTTCAATAGAATCTTGAACTCAAATTCAAAATTTCAAATTTTGAATTCGCTCCTAAATATTCCTTTCAGCCTTCTACTCCAAACATATCCGTTATCACATGAAAGTCAAGACCAGATTAACTCACTGCTAATAATGACTATTTCATAAAATTAAAATGATTATATGCTTGGGATTTCACTAATTATAATATTTGGCATCATAAGATCCCGTTAAGTAAGCTTAACGTGTATAGATCTAAAATACCATATTTAGTTACATATTGCGCATGCAAACGAAAATGTATTTGGTATTTATAGATTGGGACGTGTATATATAGATCTAAAATACCAAATAAATGGAAGAGAACCTGAGTAAAATGTTCATTGTGTCATTAAACATTTATCAAATAAGAAAATGTATAATTCTTTTTCCGACAAACTAAAAAGGATATAATTAAAATGGGATAGAAGGAATACTAAATATCAGTTATAAAAACATACTTTCTTTATTTCATATTAATTGAATTTTGAGGTTTTTTCTCATTGTTCAAAATAATTAACTTGTTCAAAGTTTAAGATGGATGTTTGAATTTTATTTTTTATATTTGCCTTTTCCTTTAATAAAATTTGATATTTTCTAAAAAATAAATTACACTACTTGCAAAATAGTATCTACGATATGACAGTGAATTGTCTTACAAATTCAATTAATATAGAATAGACGGAGTAGAATATAAAGGGACATAGGAAATGAAAAGCTAGCTGGATTGCATTATAACTTTATGTTGTGAGCATGAATCAACTGGGCAATTTGTCACTTTCAACATTTTCATGATGCAGATCGTCAGTAAAATTAACTGAGTGTGCAAAGTCGACAAGGACAAAACCTGAGAAAGCACTCACGTAATTGGTTTCTCCTACCTACTTTCTAAAAAAAACACATTCCAGAAATTCTCACTTATGGAGTATATGAATTAATTTGAGCTAGCTATAAACTCAAATTTTGATGGATTAAAACGAGCTGAGTTATGGACAAGTCAACAGAGGCGTATTTAGAGGAGGTTTTGTGGGTTTACGTGAACCCCATGCTCTTCTCTCTAGATTATATATAGTAGTGTTATATTTTTTAAAAAGATATTTAAATATAGAGGTGTGAATCCACGTTAAAAGTAACATATAATAATACGACGATGATTAGGTGCACCTCTCTAAGCAAAAATAGAAATTTAAATCTTATATCTATCTTATTCTTGCTGGTAACACCCCTCCAAGTGGTTATCGGTAATACTTTTGGCGTTTTAATCAATTTTTCTTTAGTTATTTTGCTTTAATCTTTCAAAAATTTGAAGTGTGTAACATTGGAAATTCCTAAAAAATTAGCACCGTAAAATTTTTATATAATAAAATCAAATATGTATATTAAAATTTAAAACTAGTAATATTATATATGTTGGACCTATAATTTTTAAAATTTAACGGTTCAATGTTAAGAACGTTAATGTCAAATCGATCAAATTTATATCTTAGATGCATCTTTTCGTAATAGTGCACCTATCCTTTCGAAATCCCTGAATATGCCTCTGCAAGTCAATAATCAGCCTAAACATGAACGGATTAAACTAATTATAATTTCATTAATTAATTTTATCACCTCTAACGTCTTGCAATGTATTAGTCATGTTACTCAACTCATAAGTTGGAAGAACCACCTTTTTCAAAGTTAATTTCGATATTATTGAGCATGTGAATAAATAACTAATCAAGAAAATGATTGGCTCATTTTTAAAGCTTACAATCAGTTCCAGATCTTTAAATATATGGAATATAATGTTTAACTCAGAATAAAGACAAGAAAGCTCATGTATTTGTCCGTGAATGCGCTATAAAACAATCTTTAATCTATTTTCTACTTTAAACAATCCAATCTTTCTTAGTCAGAAATGTCTTATAGTACTTACATTTGTTTGGTGAGTTTTTTTTGTTAGTGAAGTGGGCAAACTATGTTTCCATGACGTTGACATCAAACTTTTCTAATACATGTTACTTCTACTATTTTGCTTTCTCAACGAATTGAATATATTGTACATTTTTTTTAAAATATATATTTTAATCTATGATAGAAGAAAATTATAAATATTTTGGATATTTTCATGGTGTAAAAAGCTATTTATTACACTTATAATGAATAAAATTTTAATTTTATTATACTAGAATATGTGATTTGACATACAGAATTGAATCATCTTTCCAGTTATCAACCAACAACTCGTGGACGTAATAGTCTATCCCAAAGTACTTCTAGTGATATTGATATATGTAAATTAGAGTTCGATTAATGTTGTCGAGGGGATGAATTAGAATAAAACACGTCAAATTTAGGATGATCAAGCAAAAAGTTTGGGGAATTAGGGGGAAGCTGGGCCGGGGCCATCCTGTTCCACTAACTAGAGAAGGGTAACAGTTAACCCCCTTTCATATGATAATGTCATAAATATCTCAAATTAGGAAAAATTAAAAAGTTAACTAGAAACTTAACGTTACACGTTAATCATGGTAAATGGGAAAGGAAGATCTAGATTCATCATTTATTTTTAAAATTACAAAATAAAATTGGGATAGCGAAAAAAAATGCTCTTTAATTCAGTTGGTGACTATGTTCTTCAATTTTGGTTGTACACAAATAAATAGTTAAATTGTATAAAATTAAACAATTAGACACAAGCAACCTACGTGGCATAATACACCTAGGACGTCATGTAGATCCGTAGAACATAAACTTGTTATGTAGGATGCCTAATAAGACGAATGTGTCTTTTTGTTCTGTTTTATACAAATTGAAGTGTATATTTGTTCATAAAAATGAGAGGACATAGATGAAAGTTAAAGCTAAATTGAAAGATATATTTATGTATTATGCCAAAAGAAAATTAGGGCGCAGGATTATATGGTGAAAAGATAAATTCTCACGTAAATAATAAAAGTTTAAATAGTCAAGAATTATTAAAAAGAAAATACACCGTGGACTGAACAAATAAAAGTATAATGTTAAGTACTAAAATTTTTAATTATTGCATATCAATGTGATAAAAAAAAAAATACATCATATAGTGTTAGTCAAAGTTATTATTATTTGATTCTAAAAAAGAAAATTATGACAATCAAAAGTGGATCGAGAGAATACTCCTCCTATCTCTAATTACTTGTCTAATTTTCCTTTTTTACTTGTCTACTTTGACAAATCAACAAAGTACAAAAAAAATTAGAGTCAAACTATAAGAACTTTGACCGACATTTTACGAAGTATTTTTCATCATATTGATATGAAAAAAGTTGTAATTTATTGTACTATTCGTATAATTTTTGAATATCTAATTTTTTTTTGTTTGATACATCGAATTAATGTAATCTAATTTAACTTTGAAAATTAGTCAAATTGATTTTCAATCAGCACAACATGACAATTAAAAGTGGATAGAGACAATATCTTTTATACCTTCAATTAATTACTTTGAAAAAGGTAAAACTTATTGAAAATTAATAGGGGTAAAATGGTAAACTCATTATATCAATCATTATTTTTCTTAATAGATGTGTCAATTTAAAAATGAACAAATAATTAGGGATAAAAGAGTATCTAATATCTATGTAATCTTATTAATAAAGTTTAAATAAATAATGGCGAAAATTACGCGTATAAACAAACATATACTAGCTAATTTTTTAACATAGCTATAGTTTGCCTCAATTACAATTCGCGACCTACTTGTAGTTATAATTACGCGGCTCAGCTTTATAGTTTTGTATAATTCGCACATTTGTATAATTTGAAATTTGTATAATATAATTTGTATAACTTTTGTATAATTCGAAATTTGTATAATATACTTTGTATAACTGTTTACACTTTTCATGTTTATAATTGTATAAATTCGTTATTTTGAATTTATACCAAAATAATTGAATTATACAAATGTACCTGCGAATTATACAATACCATGAATTATACAAACGAGACAGCTTCAACGGTAGCTACAGCCCGTAAATATGCAAACTATAACTTTAAAGCATAATTAAATTTAATATAGTGTCTATTTACGAAAGTTCCTCATAATAATATATGCATATATTATTTTTATCTTTATTTTTTGGGGACTAGAAAGGTCATTCCATCGCCACATCTTTTAGTCTTTGTTAACTATATTAGAAGAAAAACTCAACTAGCAAAAAATATAACATTGTACTTCGATTTCTTCGTTCTCTCGTATATCCAAATCGAATTTATGTCTCCATATTTATCGCCTGTTGTTGGGTGGACACTACATGAATATGCAGCGACACGGTTGAGTATATCTCTAATTATAATTATCCTTTAATAACTTAAAAATCACTCGTTAAGACTTTTTAAGAAAAAAATAAAATTACTTTTCAAAGATGAGAAAATAGTGAGAATTGCCGGGTCAAATACACAGAAATCGTCCGATTGACTATATTTACGTAAATGAATGGAGCCAGAAAACGAAGCAGCTTACATGTAAGAAGCCAAATAAAGTAACTTCATAAAGTGTCCACGTCAGCAACTTGTACCTACGTGTCAATCAGATCCATAGTGGGCCAGAGGTATCACAGCTGTCAAACTAAAACAGAACCAGGCTTTTCTATTAATAAGCCTCCTTAGTTCATCTTTTTTTCACCATTACCATTACAAATTTCCGTGACCTAACATACTCGTCCATTTGCTAATTCTTCGATTTGTTCGTTGTTATACCAAATTTTTTAGTTGTTTCGAGAAGAAAAAAAAGAAAAATGAAGGGGAATACTGGAAATCCACTTACTTTGACATCCCTGAATCATATCTCCCTTGTTTGCAGATCAGTTGAAAAATCCATTGAATTTTACAAGAATGTTCTTGGTTTTGTGCCTGTAAGGAGGCCTGGATCATTCAATTTCAATGGCGCTTGGTAAGTTCATGTTTACCTTTTCATCATCTGTTATTAATAAATTACGAAAAAAAGATGCATAAACCAAAATTTTGTTATATGATTTAATTGATTAAGATCCTATCTGAATCTTTAGTTTATCAGATTTTTCTATTGAGATTCCGTGTACTTCTTGGTGTTTCAGGCTGTTTAGCTACGGAATTGGGATTCATCTACTCCAATCGGAAGATCTTGAGGAAATGCCAAAGAAAACTGAAATCAATCCCAAAGATAACCATATCTCTTTCCAGGTAATTTGTTCTGTTAGGACGATTTTAGCGTATGTGCAATGGATTTAACTAAATTCAGTACTTTTGGCATGAAGCCATGGATATATAAGTATGAAATTTAGTAAGTACGGTCAGAGGCGAAAATTTTGAATACCTTTATATGAGCATAAGCTAGAGTTTAGGTTAGAGTAGAATCCCATCTGGAATCGAATACATCTCTAGAGTTCCAACTAGAATTGAACACTCTGTAAATTTCAATGTCTGCAACAACTTATTTTGAAAATTAGTTTTAATTGAAATTTTTGTTGGTTGATGAGCAGTGTGAGAGCATAGATGCAGTGGAGAAGAAGCTGACAGAAATGGGGATAAAATACGCGAGGCATCTGGTTGAAGAAGGAGGAATATATGTTGATCAATTGTTTTTCCATGATCCAGATGGATTCATGGTTGAGATTTGTAACTGCGACAACTTGCCAGTGATTCCCTTGGCTGGCGAAATGGCTCGGTCATGCTCAAGGGCTAATTTTCAATTGCTTCAACCTCAGCAAACACAGAAACAATCCGCTGTAGTACAAGTCCCAGTGATCAAGCCTTAGAAAGGAGTATAATGTATGTTTCAGTGTTCAAATATTTTGTTATCTTGTTCATGTTCAGGAGAATCAAGAATGATTGTTTGATTACCTGAAAGATGTTTGTTACTAGTACTATTTGTTATTTAGTGAGTATTCAATGTATTTGGGTCTCTTCTTTTCTTAGGTTGTTGGTAATAAGACAAATTGCCAATTCTCCAGATTTTGAAGTTGTGTATGAGCTTGTTTGATTCCTTAATTGGTTATGTTTTCTTCTGAGATGCAAAGTCTTTTCGGAGTTTATCTTCTTCTATAGTGTTTTGAATAATTGGCATGGAACTTAAGGGATTACATAAGACTTTGGCATAATATATAAGCATGTTCTTTAGCTTGTGCTCGACTTGGCTCTGATATTTATAATTTTTCAAACTTTTTTTGTTTCGCATTTGGTGTCTGGTACCTATATAATTCCGACTAAATTTGGATTTGTGTAGGCCGGGGGTAAAGCGCTTGTTAATAAAAGCGACTCCATGGCTAAGGGATTCAAATTTGAAACCTTTCTGGTTAAAGATGGAGGAATATTTACTACTCCATCACAATTCATGTGACTTTTTTTTTAACTTTGGGGTGTGTACAACTAGATATAGTATGAGAGCTTGTTTTATTAAAATAAAACGAAAAAGAATTAAGTTAATTTTTTTTAAATATATATAATGACTAAAAAAGACAACATTTCAGATTGAAAGAGTGGAGTGTCAAATAAAGAATAGTTAAGAGCATTGAATTGGTTACTACTTATATGAAAGTGAATCCTTGGTGTCTACAAATGTACTAATGAGGGACAAAAGAGCTTTGAGCAAATAAAAAAATGAAGAAAAATACTGCCTGTCATGTTCAAGTTTAAATATGGAAGGACGGCAATCTCATGTTGCATACTACTAATTAGTAATTTGATTAATCAGATAAGACCAAACAAGCAGGTTAATCATGTCCCCTTTATCATCATGTCTAGTCATCACTCGAAAAAAGACAAATCATCAATACCAACTAATTACTGATTATTTAGATTTAAACACGTCTTGTTTACCTAATCATGCAAGCACTAAACCAGAGCCACAAAAACACTTTTAATTTACTAATTAGAGTAGGTCAACTTTCCTAATTCTGTATGAGTTCAAATAATTTGTAGTAGTACGTATCAATTCATATTAGGTAAATAGTGATAGTGGTGGAAAATACAAAGTTTTTGTTGATTCGGCCAACTGTTGAATCACATGATAAAATTGGATGCGTAGGTACGAATATGCGTATCAAAATTCACATCAAGATGATCTCTTTGCTTAAATTGAACTGGCCATAACTGATTCCAAATCCATCAATCAATTTTAAGATCAATATCTTTATAAAATAATTGACGGATCCACTCAATTTAACCACTCAGTTAGGGTACTGGCTAGCTTTTGATACAACCTCAAAAAGTTTGTTCAAAGTTACAGAATAACCTCTTTTATTCCTTGATTTCCAATATCACATTTTCAAAAGGACTAGACAAGATAAAGATACCCTCTTCTCCTTTAATATGCATAAAAGGGATCATCTTTTTTGCCAACAGGATCATTAAAAAAAGATATATCCTATATTTATTTCCTTTCATGATCAATATTTTGTATTGAAGTCCTATTAAATCTGAATTTGTATAAGGTAATTCCAAATTGGGGTTAAAGTAGCAAATGTGACTCCATATCTCAGTCTTAAACCCGAAACGTCTCGTTAACATGAAGATATTGTTACCATTTAACCGTGATTCTGATTGAGAAGATGACATATAAGAAATACTCCTTTGATATGATTCAAAATTATCCTTTAAATAAATGAATTTTTAAACATAAAGAGTAAAAGAGTACGCCTTTGTGGCCTTTTTGAAATGTGTGTTCATTCGAGAATTAACGAGGAAGGAAAATGTGTCACATAAATTGAGATGAGGCAGGGAATACCTCTTTTAGATAGATCTTTCACTTTTAGTACGAAACTAGCAATGCAAGTAAATTATGGTGAAGAGTATACATATCTGAAGCAGCACTACAAAAATTAAACAGGTAGTAAAGCACGGCAAGAAGGCAAATTCCAACAGACCGAATAATAAATTTGCATTATCTTACAAGTTATTTATAATTATGTCTTACTGATTGACATATATAGATGACCACAGACACATATAGCAATACAATTAAATAATTCATATAGATAAAAATATTGAGGAAGAAAAAAACAGAGCTCCTTAAGTTCCCCTCTTAAGCATTTGCTCATAGTTCTCCATGGACTCAAGCCTCTGGAGAAGCAACTGTTGCTTAAACTTCTTTATGAGATTCTCCGCACTTTCATTGATATCTTCCGATGGCTTGCTCTCTAGCTTCTTTGGCGCCGCCGCCGGCTTCCTCATATTGGTAGAATTAGGCCTCTGTATCTCTCTGGTGAAATACTCCATCGGCCTTTCTGTTTTTTTCTCAATTTCTTCCACTTTGGTTGTGCGGTAGTAAAGGGAATTCAAGGAAGAACTCATTTTTTAGCTTAATTTCTGCTCTGTTCTAAAAAAAAAAACACTTAAGTTGATAATGCTCTGCTCCTATCGGCTTTTTGGATAGCCATATTTATAGGTAGACGCCAATATAAGAGATCCAACTTTTCCTGTTCTATGATTCATAATTAATAATTATGATTGTGAAAGTGGGGAATATGATTCCCATCTACTTAATTTTTAAGGAAAAATTCATAGTTAAATTAGGATCGTTTGTGCATGTGAAAGCTATGCCAATATGCGTAATATATAAATTAGTTATGAGAAAATTTATGATTTATTCTGTTATTTTGTGTACGAATTAATTATGTAGAAATTATTTTATCTCCTTCTTCGTATAAAATAGTACATAAAAATTTTCTAATAATTTATACATATATTAGTTACGTGAATTCTAATTTATAAACCAAACATAATATTAGTTTATACTTGAGTAACTAATCTTCTTACCAGTTACCAATCATAATATTACTTAGGCAGTAGACGCAATATAATATTTTCATAACTCAAACTCTAAGTCAGATACCAAGTGACCCCTGAGTATTTTAGGGGGAAAACACGTGTCATGGAATTAGGTAAGCTCTATAATTAAGCGCTTGATTATCATTTATCACGTGATAGGAACAAACCAAAAATAAGGTAATTATAATTTAAAGGGGTTCTTTCTTTCCACATAATTAACAGTAGATGATAAAAGGTCCAACTAGATGTATAGTGTCAAATTGTCACTAATGATATGTTTAATGCTATCGTTCTAAATAGGACAAAGTGAAATTTTAACCATGTAATGACGTGGGAAAAATAATAATTATTTTTCTTTAAAAAGGATAAAGAACATATGTCTCAAAAAGTTTAACTCCAATTTCTAAACATTGTAAATTTATAATAAATTTTGAAAAATACTATATAACTTATACTGCATAACTTAATTCTTATAGTACTTATGTCGAGCTATGTAAAAGTTTAGTTTCGAAAAATTTAAAAAACTTTAAACATGTGCCGAACAAATTAGGTCCGATAGATAATAGTATCCATTCGAGGGGCAATCAATGTATCATGCTTTATGAAATGAAATTTAGCTCAATTTTAGTTAAATTCAGCCCAATTCCTCCATTAAAATATAAACGGGTTAGGCAAATCGTTTTTTTTTTTTTTTTTGCTCATTTTGACAGTCTAATTTTCAACTCAATATATCATCACTGCAACAGTCCCTCCCATAAGGTTTGAGTCCAAAGAGAACTTTTTTTTTTTCTTTGAATTAGAACAGAGTATAGATTATAGTAGAAGAAGTAATCGACAAGTTAGGCAATATCGGGTCTTATGCCAATTGCCATCTTCAAGATCTTCTATCATAAGTAAACGTTATAAATGTATGATCATTTAATCTAAAAGTTTAAGTTATATAGAGAGAAGTAGAATTTTGTTTATTTAATTATATCTTCAACAAGTCTTTCATATGTGATTTTTTTTAATAAGGCAAACACATGAAAATGCTTTCGACCTGCTTTAAATATCATATTTTTTTTATTGCTACTCCCTCCGTCCCAAATTTGCTACCAAGGCTGCCTAGCCGAAAGCCAGAAATTGGAAATGGTTAGTAGTTGGTACAGTACCCTTCTTTAAGAACATCTTCTGGGACGAATTTTACACCTTTCCAAAAAACTTTTAAGAATTTTGTTAACAAAATTAAAACGTAAACAAACACCAATTAGGGTACTGGCTAGCTTTTGATACGACCTTAAAAAGTTGTTCAAAGTTACAGAATAATCTCTTTTATTCCTTTGATTTCCAACACCACATTTTCAAAAAGGACAAGACAAGATAAAGATACCCTAATCTCCTTTAATATGCATAAAAGGGTTCATCTTTTTTGCCAACAGGATCATTCAAGAAAGATATATCCTATATTTTTTGCTTTATGTCCGACTAAATCTGAATTTGCACAAAAAAAATAATAATCCCAAATTGGGGTTAAAGTAACAAATGTCACTCCATATCGTGGGCTTAAACTCAAACCTCTCATTAACAAAGAAGAAATACATACAGCTCAACCACGATCCTGTTTGAGAAGAAGGATATATCTACCATACGCATATAATTTGATTGGATATGAAGTTTAAGAAATATAAAAAGAGTTTGATCTGATTTATGATTACCTTTTTAAAATAAATATATTTTCAAACAGAAGAATACACTTTTATGGACTTTTTGAAATGAGTCATTTTATGTATGAATAAATCCAACAAATGCACTGAGGGAATCCCTTTTTTAGAAAGATCTTTCACTTTTAGTACGAAACTACCAATGCAAGTAAATTATGTTGAAAAATATGCATGTCTGAAGCAGCACAACAAAAATTAAACACGCAGTAAAGCACGGCAGCAAGAAGGCACACGAGTAATAATTTTTTCTATATATTACTACAAGTTATTTATAATTATGACTTACTAATTGATCAGACACACAATACACATATAGCAATACAATGAAAAATTGAGAAAATAATTTTGAAACAGAGGTCGTTATGTTCCCCTCTTAAGCATTTGCTCATAATTCTCCATGGACTCAAGCCTCTGAAGAAGCAGCTGTTGTTTAAACTTCTTTATGAAATTCTCCGCACTTTCATTTATGTCTTCCGATGGCTTGCTCTCCAGCTTCCTCATATTTGTAGAATTAGGTTCTCTGGTGAAATACTCCATCGGCCTTTCTGATTTTTTCTCAATTTCTTCCACTTTGGCTGTGCGGTAGTAACGGGGATTCAAGGAACTACTCATTTTTTTAGCTTAATTTTTGCTCTGCTCTGAAAGAAAAACACTTGAGTTGATAATACTCTGCTTCTATCGGCTATTTGGATGCCCATATTTATAGGTAGACGCCAATATAGGAGATACGACTTTTCCTCTTCTATGATTCGTACAGTAATAATTATGAGTGATAAAGTGGGGAATATGATTCCCATCTACTTTATCCACGCCGGAAAGCTACCTAATTATTTTTGTTTTGAAGGAAAAAATCATAGTTAAATTCAAGGTGTTTGTAATCTGTTAAAAGTAGTAATATATATAAATTAGTTATGAGATTTTTTTTTGTATCGTTGGTTATTTTAGGTATGAATTAGTTATGTAGGATTAAGTTATTAGTATAAAGTAAAAGTAGATTAAATTGTCTAATGACTAATATATGTATTAGTTGTGTAAATATTTAAATTATAAATTATATATGAATAACTTACCTTCTAACCAGCTGCCAATCATAATTTTTTTTTTTGTGCATAATTCAACTCTAAACCAGATATCAAAGACCCCTCGGTGTTTTAGGAAAAAAAAAACGTGTCATGGAGTTAGGTAAGCTCGGTAATTAAGCGCTTGATATCATTTATCACGTGATAGATAGAAGCCAAAAAAAATAAGGTAATTATAATTGAAGGGGTCCTTTTTCTTCCCCCACTTGGTTAAGAGTAGATGATAAAAGGTCCAACTAGATGTATAGTGTCAAATTGTCACTAATCATATGTTTAATGTTATCAAACTAATTAATAGGACAAAATGAAATTTTAATCAGATAAGTACGTGAGCAAAATAGTACTAAAAGTAGGCAAGATATAGCAGATAGACATAAAATGGGTAAATACTTAGATGGAACCTGGAGGAGAGCCGCCTATTAAAATGGTTGTAAGTAGTTGAAATTCCCCACACGAATGCGTTTCTTAAGCCGCGAAGTTTGAAAGAATTGCGGCATAAGCAATGGACTGAAACCGAAAGGTCCCATGTTTGGTCGCCATTTCTGGCGATTCAAGGTTGTCACTTTCATGTGCGATGCTAATTATTTTGGTTTATTCTATTTCAAATCCATTATATTATTGTTGAGAATACAATTAAATAATAAAAGTATCTTCTCTAGTCTCCTCTAACAATTTAAATTTTTAGATGAGATGGTTATACATGATACCAGAGTAGGCAGTAAAGTACGAAACGAGTTTGATAATAAGATTGTTCAACTAGTCAGTAATGAGTTTTGAATAGATTTAAAGGAATCTAAGAAGAAAGAAAGGGGATAGACGTGTATTGAATATCGGCATGGCATCTTTTTAGTTTATTACTATACCTATATAAATCCCCAACTGTTGCTTTGTAGGTAGCAAATTATTACTCAAATCATGTGGCATGGGCAAGTTTCTAGCAAGTAACGTGTCAGCACATGTGATTTTGACTTTGACATTCAATAGAGCCTGCATGGGCGCTATGCCGGTGCCCCTCTCATTTTTCAACTTTCAACTTAAATCTGCCTAATTTAGGGATTCCATTTTATCACTTGCGGTGTTCTAGCCTTTCTCAAGCAATTTTCTTTCAACAACCTTCATGTTTTTCAAACTCTAAAAAGTGTAGGTTTGGCCATATTCCAAATGAAGTTTCCAGAGCCCAATTCGAGATTCTTTTTTTTCTTCTCCAGAAGGTCGTGATTCTAATATTATGTGGTAATTCTTAAACAATGATATGTATTATTAATGATAGGAACGCATAGTAGCATAGTAACACGAGATTTATAGAGTATATTACATTGTAATATAGTTTTCCAGCGGAGATGTTTAAGATAAAACCCGAAACAAGAATCTACAAACGGATGTAATTTTTCTGCAGGCAGGCCATAGCTATACTTCATAAGTCTCACAGCGTTTATCGTTTCAAGGACATTTACTTATAACATCACTTATCTGATCTAGCAATATAAGTAAATCGAGATGCAATAGAAGATTCAACTTCACAGCATACATATATATATGGAAGCATTTCCTGTTTTGTCATCCGATTTGTTAGATATCATACTCTCTTTTTTCATGAAGATTCATAAAAAAGAATAAGCACTTTATTTACAGATGAATGAAGTAATAAAGATCCATGAATCAACACTCAAATTTTCTTCCATAAACATCAGTACTTGGACAAGCTACTCATCAGTACTTTGTGGACCAAAGTGTTCCACTTGCTTGATAAGTTAACTAGCTTTGCTCAGGATAATGAATATCAATGACAATTAATTTAGCAGCTTTCAACTGATACATGGTCCAGGCATTTGTACAATTAGAATAGAAGACATCAAATCGATTGACTCCAGTTAGATAAAAATTTTGGCTGAAGAATGCCGTCATTACAGGGAAAGCAAGGAGGGGGATAATTTAAACCCGAGGTTGTGCCATATGCCTGCCAGCAAAAAAATGTTGTAGGATCCCCAGAAGATGAAGTAAGTTGAATATCTTCCAAGTACAACTTTCTGCAGGGGCAGCTATCGCTGCAGGCAAGTGTTACTGCCTTTTCTGTAGCTGAAGTTCCTTTAATACCCACAAAGGATATGCTGTCAATGCGAATGTTTGAAGTCTGCGCAAGTCCATAGTTACACTTAGTTATAGTTCTTTCAAATACGCATTAGAGCCCACACATTCACACACAAACATGGAAACAAGTAATTATCAAAGAAGAGTTTAATACAGAGCTAACTAGATCCATTCCAATTTGTTTGTCTGGTTTTTTACTTGGCACAGAGTTTAAAAAAACAAATAAGACTTTTGAAACTTGGGGTCTTCAAACTTAAGATATGTCGAATGTACCAAAATGTTCTTTAATCTGGTGGTCTTAAACATGTCATGCAGAAAGTTCAATTTAAAACAGACAAATTGAAATGGAGGGTTATTATATATTCACTTAGTTCTCAAGCAATAACTCCATCATGGATGTCGCTACCTTCACTAATTCACTAGTAGGCCAACAATTTACTATGTCAACAGACCTATGTCATAAGCTCAATACAGAAATGGCCTTGGCTCAGAAAGGCTCACCTAAATACCTAGCTAAAATGCAGAACGGACATGCAAGATCAAACTCTTTTTTCCACGCAACCAATTTATAGAACAGCCAAAGAAGCTGAATTTGAACTGAGAATCAAGAAATGGAGTAGAAAACATACCTTGTTTGAACAGGGTTTCGTAGAATCACAATAATATTGGTCGATTATGATAGGATTTGAGACATTTTCCATCCAAACATTCTCGAAAGAAACCTTTTTGACAAACCCAGAACCACCCTGAAGAAGCATTAAGGGGAAACCAACAACACGATTAGGATATGTAACCGTAGGTCAGCAAATTTATATTTTAGAGATGAAACATAGTGCAGAATGATCACCAAAAATGGTGTACCTGCCAAGTCTTTATTCTAACCCCGTTCTCAGTGTTGGAAATAGATGCTCCATTAACATGAACATTGTAAACCTGAGAATATGAATTTGACTTTCCCAAGCTTCCAATGCTAAAAGAACAGGGTACTAATTAGAAACTTCATCTTATACATAACTTAAACAAAATAGAAAAGTGTTCTACCTTATACCATGGCCTGGCCCACACACAATGTTTTTGACTTTGATCCGTGATGAATTGCCGACAATAGATATGCAGTCATCTCCTGTATTCAGTTTCTGAGTTAGTCAAAAGATAATGAAATATACGATAGGGGCTCGAATGTGAATACGATATCCTTGATCATACAAAATCAATGCATTGTTGATGATGAAATTGCCTCAACTGGAGTATCCGGCAATAGCGAGAAAAAAACTTAAAAAGAAGAAACTAACTGAGTATCAATTGATCTGGAGTAAAGAAGAGTTGGCTTCATATATTTTACCTGCTTATTGTATCCAAAGACTTCACATTTTACTAACCATAATTGAACTACAACTACTGGTCCACTATTGCAGATCCCCTAGACAATGCCTTATATTTGACCTCCGCAAACATAGCTATGTCCCATAAATGCATTATTCGAACCATAAATCTGAATTTTATCATCTAAAACACTCATTGTATTCATTAGATTGTAATCCAAGCCATGTTGAGCAAAGGTACAACTAGAAACAACAATAATACCATATAGTGATCAGAAATGATCTATCTGTCTCTCCAATTGCAATGACTAAGATCAACTAACCTGTGCCAATAGTGCAATCCTTGACATTGACCTGTGTAGATGAACTTATGTGGATTGCATCGGTGTTAGGGCTATCAGCTGGGGCTTTGACTACGAGTTGTGATACTGTAACATGTTTGCAACCAGTAAATGCTAAATGCATTTGTTGACTATTAAAGATCTTTATGTTCTTGACTTTCAGGTTGTTGCATTTGTGGAAAGTTAAAGCCTGCACTCCCATTAATTAATGAACCACAACGAAAATCAGCATCAGATAAAATTCTTTTTCCTGAAAGAAAGTCGATATCTAATGTTGAAGTCAAAATTAAAATCACATAGAGGGAAAGGCAGAACTGACCGTTGGAGAATGATGACACGGCTAGCAAAATAAAGAAAACATCAAATTCATTATGTGAAAGAGTACCATAAAGCACAATGTAAACAATGGCGAAGAGAATTACATTTGTTCTGTTGACCTTGCATGACCGAGCCCACCACTCCTGGCCCATACCATTTACAATTCCTCCTCCTTCTACTGTCAGGTGTTTTACTTTAAAGAAATAGAGCCATTTTCGTGGATTCAAGTCATCCCAGACTTCAGGATCCTTTGGTGCTAAAATAGTACCTGCAATCTTGTTTATATCGAAAAAGACACCTGAATACCATTTAGTGAAATAAAGAGTTAGACAAGATGCAATATCTCAATTAGGCACTCACCCGTATAGACACCTTTGACCGGCAAGGACCAGCAAAATTAATTTGTCGAACTAAGAAAGAATAACCAGCAGGGATAACGATCTTTGAATGTGATGGTGAAGAGCAGGCCATATCCCAAACATCCTTAAAAGACTGAAAGCACAAAAAGAACTTCTTAACTGAAGCTAAGTATTTCTCATTCTGGTGATCCATCTTCATAAAAAAGTCTCAAAAACTTTTAGCTCACCAAACAATAAGGGCCAAAAATTTTCACTACCTCCACGAGGTAGTGGTAAGGTCTACTTACACTCTACCCTCCCCCAGAGCCCACTTAGTGGGATTTCACCAGGTATGTTGTTGTTGTTGTTGTACTAAGACAAGCAAATCAAGCAGTTTTTTGCTTAGTTCTCATTACAATAAAAGAAAATATATGCTCTATTCTTCTTCAAAACCTTCAATAATTTTTTTAATTTAATGTATCAATCTTACTACAGTACAAAAGGAAATCCTTTCAATAACAACCTTATTGTTACGTTTGTGGGCCTGACTGCAGGGGTTGCACATCCTCAACATTCTAAGATTAGTTTTTTTACCAACCTATATAAACAGGATTTATTGGTGTATCTGTATCTATCTTTCATTGAGAAATAATAAGAGTTGGTGATTGGCCATGGGTTCTCTTCCATTTGAAGGTTTCACATGAAAAATAATGTGTTCTTTCTTTTCGTTATTATTGCTTTCATTAGTCGTTGTCTTGTAACACCTAATATCCTTGGAAAATACAACTATTTTGACCAATTAATGATCCACAATGAACAACAACACCAACAACATACTCAGCATAATACCACAAGTGAGGTATGGGGAAGGTAATGTATATGCAGCCTTACCCCTACCTTCCGAAGGCAGTGAGGTTATTTCCGATAGAACCTCGGCTCTCGAGAATGATCCACAATGAACAAATTAGAAAGTAAAATATTTTTCATCGGCTCTTAAATGAAGCACATAATCATAGTGAATGCAGATAAAATTAAGGGACCTTTAGCGGAATGAAGGGGATTTACCTTAGTGTCATCGGTAATCCCATCTCCGGCAGCTCCATAATCGTTGACTTGAAAAAGAGATTCCGATTTGCTCCTCAAAGAAGCAGATGCTGGAAGGAGCTGTAAGAGTGACTCAAATCCACTCACATTTGCAGAAATCAAGAGGAAATAGAGACTGTAGAGTGATGCAAACAGAGCAACGGATTTGGAATAGGAAGAGAAATTAAAGGAAGAAATGAAGGAAGATGCCGTCTTCCCCATTTTCCATTAGTGGGAAGCACTTTGTAACTTAAACGAGTAGTACTTGAAAAGGTCTAAATCGCTGTCGGCAAGATTTTTTCCCAAAAAAATGGCCTTACACAAGTCACAAGCCTCTTTAATGTGAGAAAATTAATCTCTAAGATACATGTGTGAATGGACTTTTGGCTTTTAAGGTTTTAGCTCAATTAAATGTTTACACTTTTTCTTAAATTTATTTATTTACTTTTGACTTTTAAGGTTTTAGCTTAAAATTATATATTTACACATTTTTTGGGTTTATATAAATATTTATAAAAAATATTTTAATTTAAAAATACTTAAAATAAGTTTATGCAAACACAAGAATATTTTTGAAAAGTATATAATGTATTTAATTTTTTATTTGCCCTCAGGTATTAGTAATAACTTTTTACTTTGATCCCTATGATATAAGATTGAGCTCATTAAATCTTTAAAGGTTGTTAGATAATTAGTTAGAATTATGTAAGTAATATATGGATTATTTATGAGAATTTATGTATTGTTTTTATTCAAGGATATTGATATATACTCTAGAAAGTATAGATTATTTATGCGGGAATTATTCTATCATGCATAAAATAATATATGAATTTCCTTAAAACGTATACATATAGTAGATATGTTGATTTTTTCAATTACAAATCAAACACTAGTATTAATATTATGCATTAGTAACTTAACTTCTAATCAAATAACAAATATGGCATTACTCGTGCAAATTTTAATATATGCATGATTCAACTCTAAATCAGGTAAAAAAACGACCCCTTAATCAATCAAGTTTTGCATTTTTAATCTCTCTATTTGAAAATATCCATAAATTTACCATATTTATAAATTATTTCACTATTTAATTATTCATTTGATATTTTTAAATCTTCCTTGTTAGTTCATATTTGATGGTAATATAATTCAATAAAAAATAAAATACAAAATATTTTTCTAGTTAAAGGAATAGAAAAACTTATATTTTGATTAATTAAAAAATGAAATATGTTAGAGTCATGTTGTAGTCATTTAAAATTTATTAAATATAAATTTATAAAATGATTCAGATTATATTAAATTCATGAATATATTAGTCCAAATAAATATTATGAATTAATATAATTGAGTTAATTATTTAAATATAATAAATATGGATTTAATTAAAGCCCGCTCCATAAAGCCCATATGCCATGTCACTTAAATCTGATTGGCCGAAAGAAATCCTATTCCAATCACAACTCCTCTATTTTAAAACTATAAATAGGAGTCTCATAATTCAGAAAAGGAACCGAAAATTCTAAACAAGAAGCTAGAGAAAGCCCGTGGTACAAACGCCATAAAATTCTCTATAAGCTACAAGTTTAAGAATTCAGGAATTTAAGTTCAAGAGCGATCAAGATCAAGACCATCATATTCAAGAACAAGCTCGAAGCCCTTGAATTCAAGTAAAAGTCAAGATCAAGATAAAGTTCAAGTTCAAGTTCATCGAAGATTCAAGAACAAGCTTTAAAGCCCTTGAATCCAAGATCAAGTTCAAGACAAATTCAAGATCCCTTGAATTTATATTTGAAAAGGCGAATTCAGAGGAATCATAGAGATTGTAACACTCACACTTTGAATCAATAAAATGATTGTTGCGATAATTTTCCTTCTTGATTATTATTTTCTCGACGCGAATTTTATTATCTACAAATTCTGGCACGCCCAGTGGGACAATCTCTACCTCTCATCTCAACTTTTCAAGTATTAAAGAATATCTAAAATGGCTTCCACTACAGAAGAACAACTAGCAAGCTTGACAAAAGCGATTGAAGGCCTGACAAAGTCTGCACACGAACAAGATGCTAAACTTTTCAAGCTAACAAATAAAATGGATAACATAATTGAGAGAAGATCGAGTCAAGCACCTTCGAAGCTTCCTAAAATTCAAGACGAAGGAGAGTCTTGCGTAAAGCAAACAAAGATGAAATAGATTCATATCTTCGCTGAAGGTTTGATTCCAATTAATCAATTGAGGGACTATATCATAGAGACTATCGAAGACAAATCTGAGTGTTCATCCAAATTTTCTCCCACATATGCAAAGCCATATACACAAAGGATTGATAACTTGAAAATGTCTGAGGGTTATCAACCTCCTAAGCTTCAACAATTTGATGGCAAAGGAAATCCCAAACAACATATAGCACACTTTATCGAAACTTGCAATGATGCTGGGACGTATGCTGATTATCTCGTTAAAGAGTTTGTTCGATCTCTCAAAGAAAATGCCTTTTATTGGTATACAGATCTCGAACCAAATTCTATAAATTGTTGGGAGCAGTTAGAGCAAGAGTTCCTCAATCGTTTCTATAGCACAAGACGCGTTGTTAGTATGATTGAACTTACAAAGGCTCGTCAAGGTGAAAATGAGCTAGTTGTTGACTTTATCAATCGCTGGAGAAGTTTGAGCCTCAACTGTAAAAATCGCCTTAGTGAAACTTCTAGCATTGAAATGTGCATACAAGGTATGAATTGGGGTCTTCACTACATCTTGCAAGGATTAAAGCCCAATACATTCGAATAGATGGCAACTCGTGCACAAGACATAGAATTAAGCATGACTTTAAGAGAAGATCAATGTTTTCATGTCTATGAACCTCATGAAGATGAAGATATAGAAGAACTCCAAAGTGGAGGCAGGTTTGCATATGAAGATGACTTTGAAGAGTTAATGTATATCTAAACACTCCTTAATCATGAGCTTAAACTGCAAGTTACAGCGCTCCTTAACGCATGAGGTTAAACTGCAAGTTACAACGCTCCTCATCGCATGAGCCTAAACTGCAAGTTACAACGCTCCTCATCGCATGAGCCTAAACTACAAGTTATAATGCTCCTAGACACACGAGCCTAAACTGTATATCACAGAGCTCTTCAAATTTGAGTTAAATCTTCAAGCTGAAATGCTCCTTGAAACACGAGCTTAAACTGTATGTCACTTAAATCTTCAAGTTGAAATGCTCCTTGAAATACGAGCTTAAACTGTATGTCACAAAACTCTTCAAATTTGAGTTAAATCTTCAAGTTGAAATGCTCCTTGAAATACGAGCTTAAACTGCATGTCACAAAGCTCTTCAAATTTGAGTTAAATTTTCAAGCTGAAATACTCCTTGAAACATGAGCTTAAACTATATGTCATAAAGCTCTTCAAATTTGAGTTAAATCTTTAAGTTGAAATGCTCTTTAAAACACGAGCTTAAACTGTATGTCACAAAACTCTTCAAATTAGAGTTAAATATTCAAGTTAAAATGTTCCTTAAGGTACGAGTCTAAACTGCATGTCACTCTTGGTCCGCAAGAGTATAAACTATATACGACACACAAAAAAAACACTCTCCCAGAACTACATTGCGACTTGATCCTCTTCACTGAGGTACGTAGGCGCTTAGAATATATCCTAAGTTCAGTTGTACGAGTGTCAAAAAAACACTTGTTCCCACTTGATCTGTCACATGAAAGTTAAAGCTATGAGTAATCTTTTATCAAACTTCAAACTTGCACCAAATGGTGGTGACTCAATGGGGGCAAACCCCTATGAATAAAAAAAAAATTCAAGATGAAGTCTTCAAAATCTCCAAGTATGCAAGTTGATGTCTTTAAATTCTTCAAGTCTGCAAGTTGAAAAGTCTGCAAGTTGAAGTCTTCAAATTCTTCAAGCCTAGTCTTTGAAAGATAAAATATCTCAACAAGACTTGAAGAAGGGGGCATTTGTAGTCATTTAAAATTTATTAAATATAAATTTATAAAATGATTCGGATTATATTAAATTCATGAATATATTAGTCCAAATAAATATTATGGATTAATATAATTGAGTTAATTATTTAAATATAATAAATATGGATTTAATTAAATCCCGCTCCATAAAGCCCATATGTCATGTCACTTAAATCTGATTGGCCGAAGAGAATCATATTCCAATCACAACTCCTCTATTTTAAAACTATAAATAGGGGTCCTCATAATTTAGAAAAGGGACCGAAAATTCTAAACAAGAAGCTAGAGAAAGCCCGTGGTACAAACGCCATAAAATTCTCTATAAGCTACAAGTTTAAGAATTCAGGAATTTAAGTTCAAGAACGATCAAGATCAAGACCATCGAATTCAAGAACAAGCTCGAAGCCCTTGAATTCAAGTAAAAGTTAAGATAAAGTTCAAGTTCAATGAACAAGCTCGAAGCCCTTGAATTCAAGTAAAAGTTAAGATAAAGTTCAAGTTCAAGTTCATCGAAGATTCAAGAATAAGCTTTAAAGCCCTTGAATCCAAGATCAAGTTCAAGACAAGATCAAGATCAAGAACCCTTGAAGTTATATTTGAAAAGACGAATTCAGAGGAATCATAGAGATTGTAACACTCGCACTTTGAATCAATAAAACGATTGTTGCGATAATTTTCCGTTCTTGATTATTGTTTTCTCGACGCTAATTTTATTGTCTACACATGTATTATAAGGACCAAAAAGAAGTTACTTAATACTTTAGGGATCAGAAGTATATTATCCCTTTAATTATAATTGAGCCGTTTCGCATTATTGGCAAATGGACCAAAAAAATTGATCATTATATCGGGGCCATCTCATAATTACTCAGTCCCCTTGAACTTGCTTAAGAAAGGATCAGCTCCATCTTGTCCTAGCTCTTCGTGATTTTTGCAGCTAATATGTTTCTTAATTGGAAGGGAGGGTTAACCTAATTAGTAAAGTTACTATCACATGACGATGTGACAATTTTATTTATATATAGAGAGAGATATGCTTTCTTATTTGATTCCATATGTTTAGATTCAATTTTACTGAACGTTGAATTTTGATGTTATTCATTGAATATCAGTAACTGTATTTTTAACAATATCAATTCGTGTATGATTAGGAAATTAAACTTGATGTCTTACACTCCCATGGATCTACAATACACGGATTTTATTCGAGAAGCTCGCGTTAAGATAATTGAGATTCATAAGTTTGTACAACCTTACTTTTATGATTGTGATTCCTCATTACTTCTGGTACTACAAAGTCAAAATGTTGCTTGATCTCCAATCTCCTTGACCTCGGATAAAATCTCACCCATACAGAAAATATTTCTGTTGTAAATTGAAAAAAGTGACCACTGTGCTATGTTTTCATCAAGTCGATGTGTTAATTAAATCATTTGATAACAGCTTAGTTAAATTCTTACTATTATATCCCAGTTTCTGTCGGTGGATTTTCACTATGTATTTGGATGTTGGTGCAATTCAGGCATGTGATCGATGTCCAGAATTTAGAGACATGCCCTGGCCTTCTAGCAGCACTTTAGCTCAGCTGCTTGAAGAGCAACTCAAAACATTCAATCACACAGTTCAAATGCAACAATGGTGATTAATTAAGATGACCAAGTTAACTGGTGAGTATGCAAACCAGATTTGGATGTCAAACAAATGAAGGGACAGTGAATAACGATCGATATGATGAGATCAGGTAAGGTCTTCAATGGGGGAACATACTGCATGATCTGGAAATGTCTTTGCGGCCCCAATATATATGTATGTCAGCCATCAGTCCTACATGTTAGATCTTGGAAGGAATATGTGAAGTTAGAGATATTCACAGCACTTTCATGTTCACGAATTGTCAATGAATAACAAGAGCTCCATTCCATGTTTGTATGTTTTTATATAGAAGGTACACATGAGAAAAAAAAAGTATTAAATAGGTACACATTCCCATGATTGAGATTGAAACATGCTCTCTACTTAGCAAACAGGATATTTCTTTGCCATGAAATGTTCTCAGCACCAGTGCCTCTTCTCAGAATATAGATAATATATATATAGGAAACGAGAGGACTGCGTGCATGGTACAGCAATTTTGTTTGTGTAGCATGTGATGACACAGATTGGGTACAGGAATTTAATCTTTCATAATTGCAGCACTCTTTGGTCTCCCCTGTCTTTTACAAACAAATGTAGGCCATAAAATTCTCTCTTTACCCCACACACCACAGGTATACCTAGTATGTAATCGCATAAATGGAGTCTTGGGTAGGATGTATTCAGACCTTACCGCTATTTTTATGAGTTAGAGAGGTTTGTTCTAATAGACCTCGACTGCAAAAAAAAAAAAAAAAAAGAAATCAAAGCAGGGCTGCAAGAATAATAGAGCAGTGATTGTATGCTATATATTGATAAAGTCTCCCTTTCTTACTGATCTTGATTTTTTTTCTTATGCTAACTTCACTTCTTGAGATTGATCCTGTCAACTGCCAGCCTCGAGAGGAATGTACTTATAGATTTGGTGAAATATAATTCACCTAAGGATACACCCAAAAGTATGCTTTCTGGTGTCTAATTTGGTCTCAACTTGTTGCATGGATTCAAAGGTTCTTGGTCACCTTATATGGTCTTGGGCAATTTTTTCCTCATAAGCTAGCTTTTGAAGTTGAGTTAGACATAATATTCACTTCATTATCATGGTATCACAGCCAGGTCCACCCAGTTCTTTATTGTTTTTTATGTTGGGGCCCTGTCTTTTATTGTTCAAGTTCTAGATGTCTGGTCTAGGGCGTGCAGTGTTGGAGTCCCATGAATGGATTCAAAGGTCCTTGGTCTACTTATATGGTATTTGACAATCA
The DNA here is from genome assembly GCA_029582245.1 of Solanum etuberosum. Lineage (NCBI taxonomy): Eukaryota > Viridiplantae > Streptophyta > Magnoliopsida > Solanales > Solanaceae > Solanum > Solanum etuberosum. The sequence goes on along the minus strand of JAJONR010001243.1, from coordinate 4,530 downwards.
TTCTTTCACGAGCTAACTAATTCAATTTTCAACAAGCCACTTAAAATGAAAATCAAACCAAAAATGTACCCACGAAAAGGAAAAGTGTGCAAATTGGGTTGGGGGAAACAAATTAAACATAACATATATAATAAGATAAAGCAAAAATATTCTTAATTTCAGATTCGATCTTCGCACATTGAAAATTGATTCTAAGCAGCTCAAGAAGATGGAAAAAAAAAAGATCTTTTTTAAAAAATAATAATAATACATAAGGATTACCCAGCGTCCAAGAAAAGCAAGAGACCTAAATAAACTACCCCTCTAGAACCGAAGGAACAAAATCTGACAGAACAAAGCAAAGCAAAGCAAATATAATACATTTGTCTTTTAGCTCAAAAAATTTCTTACACCTCTCTGAGCCTATGGATCAAAACGATGCTTATTGCTTAAGTTGGTTGACATTGCTAAACAAGAATTATATAAAATTCATAGTTTACACTTTTGTTGAATGCTTATTGTATTTGGCATGATTTTCTTTCTGTTGCAAAATGACGTCCTACTTGACCATTCATCTTTTCACCAATTTATTGACCACAGAAATTAAAAGAGTTGTTAATTATTCTTCAATAAAATAGTTATATCCAATTAGTATCCGTCAATGGAATTTTCCTAGTAGTTAGTTGTAAAGATCGGATGACTGCCGACTTGCCAATACGCGTATCAAAAATTGCATGCCAAACGGATGGAAAATAAATTATGAGGAGACCAAAGTAGGACTTCAACTGCAGGACCAATAGGCCCATGTGTGGGTCAAATTCATGAATGTTAGCCATCTATTTTGTGGCTGCTATATTTAAAATCCCAATGATGAGGAAGTTTTGGGACTTTCTCTGCAGTTTCATGTCCATGACCACCTCCATTCCGAGTTATCGGCTGAAGGAAATGTTTCTCTCAAGGCATATGCAATGATTTATTAATTAAATAAAGATAAGGTGTCCCATGCGTGCGTTCAACACATGCTCTTGTTTTTTTTATATGATACTCTTAAAACATAAAAGGAAAAGGGAAAAAGAATTCTAAAATGGTTAAGTATTTTTTCATAAAATTATTCTTCTATGTTCATTCGAATACTCCTTCTCTACTATATTATGGGGCATTATTTGACTTGACACGATCTTTAAGAAAGAATTTTGTTTTGAAATATGTGGTCTAAGATAACATTTAGATATTTGTGTGGTTGTGATCATTTCATTAGGACTAAAAGTAGAATTTTAAAATTAATTTTTAAAATTATAATAAGATGATATTTTTTATGAAACGAATTAAAAGAAAAGAATGTCACATCAAATGATACGATACACACCGAGGGAGTAGAGTAGAACTTGTTGGAGGTAGGAATTGTTATAAACATCTAATCATTGTAACAGTCTGTCGGGCTAAGTGTCCAACGCAACATGTGAGAAATATTGAGCTTACTTAACATAGGAGGGCGTAATAATAGATTGATTAGTGAATCATCATCAATAAATCATACATTAATATGACGAGTTTAACGAGAGGACGGACAGCATAGAGTAGCACTTCCTTTACAAATCCATAACGTGTATCAAATCATGTTAATTAGCAATAATTAATTATAAATTGATGTAAACATACAAATAAAATTAAAATATACTATGATTAATAGACACATTGGTGTACTGTTTTGGTGCAGTCAAGTGTTTTTTTTTTTTTTTTTAGTTGGTGTAGCATCAGCATGTGGCATGTGATTTGCCGCAAAGGGGTAGGAAAACGTCTTTAACAATTGCGGCATCTTCGGACAAAAGCTCTAGTATTTTTATGACCGTAAACACATTTTTGATTAATTGTATAGGATAATTGCTACCTTACCATCAACTCCAATACAGAGGAAGAAATTATTTATTTTTTTCTTTACCTTTGCAAAAAATTGAATTGAAGACCTAGTGATTATCAATTTCCTCTACTAACCTTGAACGGGTTGTGGTTCTGTTACCTTTCTTCTCCCCAATGTGCACTACCAACAAGTCAACAACGACAATAATATATTCGGTGTAATAGCAACCATCAACAATGACAGAGTCAGAGAGTAGTGATTGTAAGCTAATAATGGCAACTTCCCCTTTAATTTCTTACCAGTTTTCGACTATTTTCTTCACCTCACGGAATTGATTATATTAGGAATGTGTATATTGATTTAATAAAATTTGGTCTACCTAATGAGAATTCCAAACTGCATATTCATCTAAATTCGGTGTCAACTCTTCAAAAACAAATACAGTAATTTTTTGATTCAATTTTCAGGAAGACAGAATTAACAAGCTCCCAAAAATGAAAATCAAAACTCAATGAAGGGAGGAGGAACGTATACATAGTATAATATATGGGGAGATAGAAATAGTGTATACAATAAGCATACTCGTATACAGAAGATAAAACATGAGATATACTCAATTCACATAACCAGAAGATAAAGCAAGAGATGGCCCCAATTTCAGATTCAAATTTGTACAACGAGAAATGATTCATTGCGGCTTAACGAAAAAGGAAAAAGCTAAAGCTTATGCACATCGATTATCCAGGCAATCAGGAAAAGTAAGACACTGGAAGAAATTGTCCCCTGCAGAACCTAAAGAAGAACAAATCTGGCAGAGAAAAAGCCAAAAATGCATAAAACAAGTAGTACAGTTGTCTTCTAGCACCAAAATTCTCACACCTCATCCTTATTGAGATGAACGTTACTTGCGCCATCCAATTCTGACCTAATCCCTTTTTCACCGGAATAATATTACATCTTACGCTTACCGGATTTAGGTCGACGGTTAGATTTATCATTCTTCCCAAAAGCGCTACAGAATCCACATGCAGATACTTTAGGAGACGGCGGTTCAATTGCCGGTGACACCTTACCGGTTCGGAAACCTCGATTGGATCGGCTCCTCTCCATGGATCCAGCCGTTTTTGATGAAGCCTTATCAGTCACCGACACTTCCAATTTAGGCTTTTCTTCTCCTTCTCTGTCAGTTATAGTAGTTTCTCCTCGTGGATTTCCCAGCTGAATCAATTCACCTGATGCTGTCACTAATTTGTCATCCCATACTAGTCCTGATGAGCCTTGTCGCCGGAACGATGTCGCAGATCTCTGTAATCCAGCCATCATATACAGAGAATGATCAAAATTGAAGAGGCACCAGAATCTTGCTTGTTCTATAGTGGTGCAGTGTAGATCTTTCTTGGGATGAGGAATGTGAGAACAAGTATGGAGGCCCTGGCTATTGTGGATGGACTTTTCCTCACATGTTGTGTACCATTGCCGTATTTATAGAATTGGACGAGATAGGAATGGGACCAATGTTATAAAAGTAGTAAAGGGTTAGCTAATTAAGATTTTTCATTCACTATAATTTGGTTTATGGAATATAAGATAAAGATAAGATGAGAATAAATTTATAATTTCAATGACAATTAAAGTATAAATCTATTTTTAGAATAACTTAGATCGCGAATCAAATCATTCCTATAGATAAGTTAAGTACAAGATTAGTATAAATATATTTTATTTTAAAATATTTATTTTATTCTTAATAAAATGATTTATAATTATACATACATTTATTATCATAAATTTCAAAAGTCTTTATTATTTTTTCTTAAATTTTATGTCAAATTAAATTATCTCACATAAATTGAAATGGATAGAGTATAGGATGAGTGTAATTTTTTTATTTTTTTAATCAAATACTCTTAAGTTTTATTTGTTTAAGACTCGTGATAAGGTAACTTTTTTTTATTTGCAAGATTCATATTAACTTCTATGGTGTGTTTGGCGTGAAGGAAAATGTTTTCCATGGAAAATGTTTTTTTGGAAAACAATTGGATTTCTGACTTGTTTTCTCATGTTTGGTTGGTAAGTAGAAAATATTTTTTGGAAAATATTTTTTAATGTTTGGCTGGTAAATAAAAAATATTTTTCAGAAAATATCTTTTATTTTTGGCTTGACACTAAAAAATACACTTTAGGAAAATAATTTATGATCCGAAAATTGATCTATGATCCGATCCTGACACCCAGCTAGGAAAAGACCTCGATGACCGTTCCAAAATCCGACCCTAAGATTTGAACGGCGTAAAAAATGAAAAAAAATTAAATTTGAAACATTTTCCAAAAATATTTTTTTCTTAATTTTTTTTTTACAGGAATGGCCTGGGTGAGGGTGGTGGGGGGTAGGGGTCGAGTAGGGGTGGCGTAAAAATGAAAAAATTTAAATTTGAAATGTTTTCCAAAAATATTTTTTTTAAAATAAAATTTGACGAGGATGGCCTGGGTAGGGGTGGCATAAAAAATGATTTTTTTAAAAAAAAAAAAATTTTTGATAGGGGTTGCCGTAACACCCCGACTTTTCGGAACTCTAATTTAACTCGTACCTTCGTGGAAAAATAAAGAGGGTGAGTAATAAATTAAGAATGATGTGGTATGTCATATTTTAAGTGTTCAAGGGTTGTATCTCAAGTTTTTAAGTTAGGTAAGTT